>CAIGRP010057599.1:0-32500 GCA_903798385.1 Fraxinus cuspidata | reverse complement strand
CTATTTTTCTTATTGATAATGCAGGTAATTCCTGGCTGACGTGTTGTTTCAATAGCTGATTCTTTGAAATACCCTGTTATGCAATGGAGCACAGCGTATTGTGCAGGTGAGCTTACTGTCATTCATTAAATTCACTTGAATTTCTGTATCTTGCCAAGTTATTTGATGCCAAAACTTAATATTTCTATTTCCCCAAGTGGACTTTCAATACCCCTGTTATTTGGTTTTTATATATTACCAATATATGCAGTTTATAGTAATACACTGATTCTTGTTTCTTTCTTGACATAATAATATTCCGTTTTCTATATTCTTAGTCTATATTTAGTAGAGTCTTGTCAGCAACCTCTGTGCTGAAGTGATAGAATCAACATTATTTGAACTTTTCCGGAGGGCAATAAATTTATTATGCATAGGTTACATTATTGTGGCAAGCAACTGAATGAATAATATTGAGACCTTTCAGTGGGCAGTAACTGTTTCCTCATAATGTTACATTATTT
This sequence comes from Fraxinus cuspidata, assembly GCA_903798385.1. NCBI lineage: Eukaryota > Viridiplantae > Streptophyta > Magnoliopsida > Lamiales > Oleaceae > Fraxinus > Fraxinus cuspidata. The sequence continues at coordinate 31,997 of CAIGRP010057599.1, read as the reverse complement.
ATGCAATTGAATAAACAATGTATAATCCTTCCCGTATGGCCGTATCCCATCAACTATGTCTTAATAAGGTTTACATTACTAAGCCTTTGTTTGAGCCCTATTTTTAAGAATAGATTTTGTTAAAAATGATTCTTTTTATTTTATTATTGTTATTTTTTTAGAATGTGTGGTTAAAAAGTAGGGAAAAATATTTGGTTTACGTGCAAAATTATTTTCTTGAAAGAATGCATGGTTGATTATAAGTTGGGAGAAAAATGAGTTTTATAGAATGGGGATCAACATGGGCTAAATCTAGCTTTAGCACTTGTGATATTAATGTTAATTTTTGTTTTAAGTCTTTGATTCTTCTACTTAATAGCAGATCTGTCCAGGTTGACTAGGAAATAAAAAAGTGCTTTGTGGCTGACTAAAATAATTCATAAAATGGGGCATTCCGAGAATCGAACTCGGGACCTCTCGCACCCAAAGCGAGAATCATACCACTAGACCAAATGCCCTGATGCATATCATTAATCTATTCCTTGGATCATGAACCTGTTTGCGCTGAACTTATTTTGTTTCAGTCTGATACTGAAGTTTGCGCGTTTAGTTTGGTTAATCAGCTAAACTCTGTTTGATGTCGGACGTGCAAGACATTAATGTTAATGCCATGTAAGATTGTTATATTCTACGGACATTGTGTTAGAAAAATTACTGGATTTTAAATTAGTGATCAAACCATGAAAATCAAACTTCGTCGACCACTTTGAAATAAAATGAAGTTATTTGACTAATATAAAACTTCATTTATAATGTTTCGAACCCATTTTTATTTACATCAACTTGAAATGGGGCGGCAGTAACTATAACGGTTCTAAGTTAGTAAAATTCCGTGTCGGGTAAGTTTTGACCCGTACGAAAGGCGTAACGATCCGTCTCAGAGAGAGGCTCGGTGAAATAGATATGTCTGTGAAGATATGGACTACCTGTACTTGGACGGAAAGACCTTATGAAGCTTTACTGTTCCTTGGGATTGGGTCGAATTTTAACTTTTAAACATGCAAATTGCTCTGAAATTAGGTTTTGTAAGATTTGTTATCTTAAGTCTGATACTTACTAGTGACATTGATCAAAACGATTTCATTTTTTTTAGTTAAAACCACTAATTTGATGATCATTTCAATCGTGAATGTTTATAAACATTGAAGCATTTGTAATTAGACAAACTGCAGCTATTAGCAACATTTGTTCATCAAGCACTCTTGGCAGAGAAGAACAGAAAATATATATTTGATAAGTGGAACTGTTTTGAGGGGCATTCCAAGAATTGAACTTAGAGGACCTCTCCCTTTGGGTATCAGACTCTGTTTTATTATTAATATTCTTGTAATGCAGAATATTCAGTCATATGCAATGTTTTGCAAAATGACTCGATCATCGACTCAAAAAATAGAAAGGGTGAAGGGTCAAAATGTTGAATTGAGGTCGAACCGGTGATTTTTAAAAAATTTAGATTTACAAAAGTTAAAAAATATATATACATTTAAAAATTTTAAAAAATATACATTTACATATGTTAAACTGGGAATGGGTCACGGGTTTTCCAAAAGCGGGCAGGTTTAAAGGGTTTAGGGGTGAGTTTTTAATTAGAGGTTTTACGAGTCTAGTCAGGCCGATTTTGGACCCGTTTTCCGGTTAAACCAACCGGGCCAGTCTGGGTTTTTAAACATTGTAACATGCTTTTATGAATAGAGAAATTGTGTCATTTTCAATTTTTTTATTTCTTCTAGATTTCTAGTAGATTTTGGGATTATTAGCATGATTAGAGACTCGTATGTATTACCTTTTAAAATGAATAATAGTATGAATTGGGTGGGGTGCTTGTTTTGGGATGGAATTGCTTAAAGTTCGCCCAAATAATTGCTGATTGGCCATAATTATCATATCCCACAGCCGCAATTCATTGCAGCCCACAATTTGCTCCTACTTTTCAGTCTGCTTTCTTCCCCTACTTTAGTCCATTAATGAAATATAATCAAGGGATAATTGCAGTAGAAGTTCCAAACTTTTGAAACATTAACATATTTTTTTCAAACCTTTAATTTGTTGCAGTCATTACTCCTAACCTTTTCAGCTATTACATGTGAGGTCCTTTTGGATGGTTTCCATCCATTTTTCCAACAGTTGACCCAAAAAATTAATTTTGACCATATTTTCAAGCAATTAAAAGAGGGCAAAATAATAAATATTTATTAAAATAATTAAATAAAAGGATAATTGAATAAAAATTTTAAAAAAGGAAAAGAAAATGAAATAATGGCCAGCATCCTCCTTTGGCCATCTTCACCTTCAAATTCGGCCAACCACCACCCAAACCGCCGAACATACATACCACTAGAAAGCCCTCATCACCCTCTACCACTTCCATCCAATGCCCTGCCTCGAACCCACATGAACTTGTCGAAAAATTAAGACAAAACAGCCTGCTCAAGTCCCCCAAAACGGTCGAAATCTCCAATTCCAACAACACCCGTGTCATGACCAACATTCCAGGTAATTATATTCATCAAGGCACCCCTATCCATGGTCATTAGGGATGACAATTTACCCCATTCGGAATGGGGCAAAACCCCGAACGGATTGGCGGGGCGCCCGGCCTCGGGGCACCCCACCCCGCCAAGAATTTTTTAAAAAAATTAATAAACTGTAATAAAAAAAAAATTGAAAAAAATAATTTAAACAGGGCGGGAAACGCACCCCGAACCCGCCCCGCCGACTAAGGCGGGGTGGGGAAGTACCCCGCCCCGTTGCCAACACTAATGGTCATCAATCATCCTTAACTGCATAGAAACAAAACTAACTATATCTTCCAACACAGCCACTACACGATTTTCATATGGCTTTTCCGGCACCGGTGGTGCGACCTATGATCGCAGACAACCACCTACACTTCATGGTGCATCCAATGAACATTTGGGCCTTTCCTAATTTGACTTAAATAGATACCAAGATGATGTCGGCACAGAGGATGATGCAGACCGTTTTTCTCTGTCTTTTTAAAAAAATTTATTCAATTATCCTATTTAATTATTTTATTAAATATTTACCTTTTGCTGCCTTTTAATTGGTTTAAAATATGGTTAAAATTATTTTTTTTGGTCAACTGATGGAAAAATGGATGGAAACCATCTAAAATGGCCTCACATGCAATGATTGTGAATGTTAGGGGTGACGGCTATAACAAATCAAAAGTTTGGAAAAAATCTGCTAATGTTCCAAATGTTTGAAGCTACTGCTCCAATTATCCTTATAATCAATGAGAAAAGGTTAGCTCAAAAAGAGAACGAAAGAAGAGTTGTACTACAACCCCATTTGTTCTCTCTCACACTTGTTATCTGCTGGGGGTCTTTCCAGGTAAAACAAATGGCTTTTGCTAGAACGATCCAAAAATATTGTGATAGCAAAAAAACCCGCTCTGCCCCGCCAACCCACACTTGTTAATTGCTGGGGGTCTTTCCAGGTAAAACAAATGGCTTTTGTTGGAACAACCCAAAAATATAGTGATGGCAAAAAAACTTGTCCCGTCCCGTCCCGTCGGGCGGGCCGTGAAGAATAAAAAAAAATTAAAATTACAAATGTTTAACTTTGGACATTGTTTGTTTCGAGTGTTGCTTTTGGATATTGATGTAGTTAGTTTGAGTATTATTTGCTTTGAATTAGCTGAAATTTTTTTTTTTTATAAAAAAGAGGGGGCCGGCCGTGCTGCCATCTCTACAAAAATACACTGCTTGTAACAAGACTGTATGTCTGGTAGATCGGTTGGGGTTCATCAAGAATTGAACCTGTCTTTATACCAGGATTCAGTCTGGCATCCTAAATATGCCATTGTCTTTCTTACCAATCCAAAGCAAATTAAATTATCAAATCCAGTAGGTTTAATGTTTCATTTTATTTTATCCTTTTAGCTCAGCAACTTCAACTCCTTTGAGGGGGTTGTGTACTGCAGGCCTCACTTTGATCAGCTTCTCAAGAGAACTGGTAGCCTGGAGAAGAGTTTTGAAGGTAGAAGAACCATATTTTAACTCTTAATTTATTTATTTCTATAATTATGTCCTCCAAACTATATCTCAGTTTTCTGTACTCGCCTAAAATTTCTAACAGGAACACTGAAATCCGTGAAACCCGAAAAGCTAGTTAACAATGAGGTAATCTGGTTCTTGCCAAAGCATAAAATTAGATTTATCCGGGATCATACACATTGGGACATTGGGGGGTCTAACTTCGTTTTACCCTGTAGTCCAATACCCTTTCTTCTCATTTTTGCTTTTGAAGCAATACTCTGTTTAATTTGCACTTTTTTGAGTTCTAACTTGAAATATATTTAACATAATGCAAACAAGGTCTCGAGTCTTTTGGCAGGCACCAGGGACAAATGTGTGGGTTGTAATAAGACAGCTTATCCAATTGAGAAGGCAATAAGCAGAAGTGTGTCATACATCGATCAACATTTCAAATTTCAGGTCATATAGACATGTCAAAATATGGCATTGATGTATATAAAACAGGCAAATGACATAATATTTCAGTTTCTGAATTCTCAGATAAATGTCTCTTTTACCAAGAAAAAGTTCATATAATTTAGTTGTAGATCCTGGCCCTGGGTAGCAACATATGTTTAAAATACCCTTATTAAGGAAAAGGCGTGTCTCCCACTCACGATCTCCTACAGGTTACATCCATTCAAGCACGGGAACTATTGAGGAAAGATTTAAAAAAAGAAAAGGAGGGAGAAAGGGAATTGGGGGTCGAGGGGAGGAAGAGAATGTCCGATGAACTGCAATAAGGGCAGTGGACAAGGTGGAGGTGGAGTTAAGAGATGCAATGTGGGACAGGGAGGATAAAGAAAAGGAAATTATAGGATTATTACAATAGTCTAGCATTGTTCATAAAACAAAAAGGAGGCATTTTTCATTTTCTATCTTAGTCCTTCCTAGACAATTGTGAAAATGTTTATCTTGGGATTTTAGCATTATTCACAATGATTTGTTTATTCTGTGCTAGGTTATAGTCAATGGCGCTTCATACCACAGGAGCTGCTTCAAGTGCTGCTATGGAGGTTGTACAGTAAGTCCATCCAACTATATTGGACAAGAAGGAAGACTCTACTGCAAGCACCACCATATCCAACTTTTCAAGGCCAAAGGAAATTACAGCCAGCTTGAATCCAAAGTACAAGAAGAATAGCTACTGAGCTGAATTTTGAACTACATGACGATGTTTCCATGTGATCTCTCTGTGTAATCTTTTGTTTTCAGAAGTTTCTTTGATGATTTCCATGCTAACCTGGAATTCTTGCGTGTTTCTCATCTATTTTCATATTCTCCTATAACGATCTATGTAAAGTTTCCTCAGAATTGTTTAGAGATGTTTATGTTGCTTAGGATTTCAGTTAATTTGTTAGGGATTGAGTCCCTAAAAGGAAAAACCAAAAATAAGAAAAACAGAAAGCAATTTATGGGGATTTGTTCACCTTCAATATGAGAAATATAAGAATGTCATGCCTTTCTCGTCCAACAAAATGGGCTCCCCCTAAAAATTCTAATATTAGGGAGACAATACCTGTATTGTACTCCTGATAAAAAGTTGCATACTTAACTCCAAGCATTCCAACACTCTTCTTCAGAAATCATGGAAAGTTCTGTAAGAACTCTATTCCACCTTGGGTAATGCATGGAACACGTTTAACATGTCCACCTTCTCCTGGTGCAGAAATTCAATGTGGCCTGTAATTAACAAAATGCTAATATTCGACTCGTCAAAAAAAAAAATGTTTAAGCAGATAGAAATAACATAATTTTCTATATAATTTTGCTTCATTTTAATGTAAATTAAAGCCAGTGCAATGCATCAACTGAAGTAAATAAATTCATTGTACAAGAAAAGTTAGTTTAACACGTCCTTGTACTAAATGCCTGGAGAAGATGTTGATTGGGGGTAGCTTGGAGAAGTAGCGGATAAAAAGACTGTGATGCAGCTTTTAACACTTTTCAGTGCTCAAATAAATGATAATGCTCTAATCCTAAAAACTCAGGGGCAAACCATATGTTTACAGGGTTTCTGGATTCGCGAATTTTAAATGGATTATTAGTACCCAGTAACTGGAAATAAATCGACCCAAATGATATAGATTAATGAATTTTGCATTAGTTTTTTATATTATAATGAGTATTTCTTTCCTTTTGAATCTAAACTTTACGCCTCAAAACTTTTTACTCGCACTCTTAAACAAACAAAAACGGTTCAATAATATCAAATTCAACTTAATCCACCAGTGATACCACCTTGACTTCCCACCACCCCGTTCTTCTCCACCTCCCCCACCCTCTGCCCAAACCACCCCCTTGTCCATTAGCTCACATCTACCATTGTGCCTCGACTCTGTTGCTGAGGCAGATCCCTGCAACAGCCCAGTATTCCCATGTTTACAACTTGCATCATAAAGTGTTAAATGCAGGCATAAGGACCATTGGTCGAAATCATCTAGCACAATGCAATTACCCAAAATCTAATGGTCTCACATGTTACGAAACAACACATTATAGCCATTAACAGAACCACTCGACTGCACTATATTCAGTCCAAATGCAGAAAATAAGTGATGCAACATATTGAAAGACTAGAGCCAAAAATTCTGTTTCTGGGTGTCTTTTTATTTCATTTCAGTTCCTGAAACAAATAAACGCATTACACCGAACAACCAGTTGTCATTTTTATCTTTATCCTGATATCGTTTCCTTGGAATTTCTCCAATTTCTAGGTTTGGTACAAAATCTTGTAGCACATATGCATTGTTTCTGTTAAGAACTAGCTAATATTAAAATAAATGAAATGACACCACAAATCACTCGAAGACACTACAGTGTTTTACAGAGGCATAATGATAACCCTATTTACAACCACTAACTAATTTCAATCTGGCAGAAGGTACAACTGATTAATACTGGATGGTGGCTCAGACTTCATCAGGTATGGATGATGTGCTCATTCTATACAGAGAAAAACCAATTAACTGAGGAACAAAGTAGGAGCTCATATTCTGATATACAGTGATTATTTGCGAACAACACGCAATTAAACAAAATTAATACAACATGAATACAAGCATACTTCCTACAAAAAACCATTTAAAAGAAATATATGTAACCATCTAAAAGAATTATATGTAGGACTGCACATCACATCAGTGTTGAAGAGCAGATGGCAATGGACAAGGACATGATGTGGTGGGGGTGTACTGCCAACTCTCAGATATTTGTGGCTTTAGGAAGGTGAATTTGGTTGTTAAAAATTTAAGTTTTCTTTATGATAAAGATAGGCTCGTTCCCAAACAGTTTCATCTTTTGAACTGGAAACTACTAAACGAGGAAGCAGAAATGAAAACAGAACATCAACCACTAATCATTATATTCAGTTCTTAGCGTTTTCTATCAAGGTTAACACTGTGATAGGAGTAGGGGTTGGCAAAAAAATCGAAAAACCGATCAAACCGACCAAACCCGCTAATACATTTTTTTCTTTTTATTTTTCATTTTAAAAATCATATTCTTAAACTTAAAAAATAAAATAATAAAATAATATATAATTATTTCTCAAATAATTTGTTTACTATCTACGCTTTTTCCACCAAAACTCCAAATTCCAAAAGAAATGAAATGCAATGAGAAGAATTATTTATAGTAAACTCTAAATTTAGATTGTAGCCTTGCTTTTCATTTTGATGTAATTGTTTGTTGGTAACTATCGGATATATAGGATAATTTTTGGAAAACCGGCCATTTACCATTTACCATTATATATATTATTAATACGTGCTACGCAGGAAAAAAAACATATATATAGGCACACAAATTTTTTAACCTTGGATATGCAAATTTTTTTAACTTGAACAAATGTTCAAACCGACTAACCAACCAAACCGACCCAAACCGATTTGGATTGATTTGGTTCGGTTTCAATAGTTGGATTGGATTGAAATTTACCAGTGTTCTAAAAAGCGTAAAGAGTGGCTAGGCGTGGAGGCGGAATTTCAATCTTTACGAGCTTAAGCGAGCCTGGCGAAGCTTAGGCATAAAAAATCATTCTCTTATTTTTAATATTATTTCAATTTTTAATCATTTTAAAAATCATTTAATAATTAAAATAATCCATATCAAACATCTAAAATTATAAAATACTATATTTACTTAATAATTTCTACCATTTGTCAATTATATAAATTTTCAAGTTTTCGAAATGTAAACAATAAAATATTTTTTATAGTTTTATTTTTCAACAAGATAAATCCTACTTAATAAATTTAAAGGAACTCCATACATACTTTTGGAGTTTGCAACAAAATTATGAGTCTTAAGATCATAATTATATAATGCAGCTAACACCATAGCTTAAATCTTATTTAATTATTTAAATAAAGTCATTTTTAACTTTTTTATAGAAAAAATCTTTTAAAAACTTGAAATTAAAGTCAAAGGAAATTTTTTTAAAAAAATAAAAAAGTTAATAAGTTAAAGTCAAATAAAAAACTTTTAAAAAAAGGAAAAATAAAAAAAAATAAAGCGCGCATAGGAAAGATGAAAGAGAGGAAGGAAAACACTCAACCATAGGAATTAGAAAAAAAGCGTCTAGACGTGAAGCGGTTTGCTCGAGCTGCCTGAGACGACGCCTAGGCGAGCTTTTTAGAACATTAGAATTTACCCAAACCAATCAAATTGGTTTCGGTTTCGGGTTGAACACAAAACCAACCCAACCAAACCAAACCATGCCTAGGCCTAATTAGGAGAAGATGTGAACAAAAATCTCCTAAATCAGAAACACTGCATTATAACCATTGGATTTTTTTACAAAGCAAATGGAAAAATAAGGGGTTAAAGCATCCCCAGTGCATAAGGAAAATTCCCAGTTCTTGAACTTTTTTGCATACTCAGAAAATTCACTGAAAGCAAATAAGCAGAAGTCCATATGAAAATAGAAAAAACCTCTTAAACATCTTACAATCATCTCACCTTTTCATCGTCTTCATAGCTGCTGCGAAAGCCACTGCTTCAGCTTCTGCATCCTCTGTTTCCTTCATTGCCTCTTCAGCTTTTGCCACTGCAGCTTCAGCTTCAGCAACTGCTTGGGTTTGTTCTTGACCTGTGAAAGATGACCAAGCCCTAAGTAAAAGTCGAGCAATGAAATTTCAAATCTTCAGTTATAAAATGCTTTAAAACGTAGCAAAATTTTCACGGGCAGTACAAGGTATGTAGCGATTGAAACACAAAATTTACCTTAATAAGTTCCCGCATTGCAGCCAAATGCTTCAATTTGGATTATATCCTTTTGAAGTTAGGAGGTGCCCAATATTGAACCTACAAAAATAGAAACTATAAGGCTAAAAAATAACGGCCAATAATGAACTAGATTATCAATTATGAAATATATTTATAACAAATCAGGTTGCAGAATGATGGCATTCCACACCGTTAAATGATAAATGAGAAGACATGTACGCAAGACCTTGGAATTCGACACCATCAATTGGCAGCAGATTTTGTGACGACTATAAATCCAATCGTCAATTAATCATTCTCAAACAATGAATATATACTAAGCATCAATCAGTCATAGATCTATACCTTTGGCTATGGAGACGGAGACGAAGACAGAGAGACCAGGTGAGGCGTTATTCTGAATCTGCTCATGATTTAGGGTTGCGGCAGATAGATAGATTGGAAGAGTATTTATATGGAAGAGTAGCAGTTATGCACCAACAAGTTGGGGCGTTGACTTTAAAAGGAAAACCGAAAATTTACACATTTTTGTACTTATAAGCTCTTAGTACTTATAAGATTTTTTTTAAGGTTAGCCAAACATGGTCTAAATTTAAGGCCATCATACAATGAAAATACTATTTACGGATGACTTCGAGCAAGTATTTATTAGTTATTACACTAGTCTAAGAAATCCAAGAAACTCAGTAGTTTCTTCAATTTTTGGGATAAGTTACCTTGATGATTACTCTCACTTTTTTTGGTACAACAATGACAAGCTGAGTTTTATTCCCTACAAACTTGGGGTTAATTGCATGAATGCTATTTTGCTAATTCACTGCAGAATCACATCTACCATGTCCAACAATACCAAATCTTGTGCAATGAGATTTTTCTCTCATTTAATTTGTTTAACACGTTCATTACTATATTGGAAAATTGTGTTATGAGGAAATTACAATTCATTAAGCAATTTCAGCAATGTAAGGGCAATAACCATTAGAGGCGCCTTTCTTATAATGGAGTATGTAGCCGGCATATTGCAGGTGGGTGAGCATAGTGTCGAGCATAGTGCACAACTAGTCATGATATTGAGATACATGAGAGTAGCAGAAAAGTTTAAAGCAAATATATACATCTGATAGACTACTTTTAGACTAGAAGAATTGTGAATATCTGATATGATTGCACAGATGTATATAAAAGGCAATACATTTATATATGCAGCTATAGTTGTCTTGTTAATACCGCCAGACTCCCTCAAATTGTTTATAGCCTACTATAAGATATCCAATCTAAACAGAGAAAATAAGATAATCGTCATCGGTCACCAATCAGGTTCAGAAATATGAACACAAGATACCACTGAAATAAAATTCATTGCCCTTGGCCAGATTTTAAAAGATAGAAGTGTCGAACTAAAAATTCACGTCATAAGGAGATGTGAAACAACTTGTACAATCATATCACATTAGACACTTGTAAATGACAAAGTTGTGTAGAATTTGTAAGAAATTAGGAAAGTTACATGGTCTTCTTCAGATAGTAAGTAATCATGTAAGCAGCCCCTGATTCAGAATTTGGACCTTCGTGAAAGGTAGAATCACCTCCGTTGAATTCCTAAGAGCACAAACTAATTTTAGTAACCTACGTCGAACATCTGAACATGAAATAAATGAATTATGTCCAGTGCATGAATCTCTTACTCGGGTTATAAAAGTAAAGCTACCTTGGACAAATCAAAGAGAAGCATAGGAATGATGGGAACTTGTACATAATATGTCAAACCACGTGATAGACCTTTTCAGGCAATTAGCTGGCAAAAAACCGCCGGAAACCAGAAGAGGCCTACTGTCAACCATTTCCTCGTCACTTTGAGCTCCCCATAGAGCTCTCACCAAGTTTAAAAGCCTGAACCCTGATCCATCATCTTAAGTGCTAACCTAGCCATCTCCCTGGAGTCCGATTCATTCACCATAACAGTCATGTTCCTCCACTTATGTTAACCCGCATCAAAAGACAATGCACTACACAATTAAACCATGGTGCTTAACAGCTGCCCGTAACATTTGTATAACAAAGGATGTTTAACCTTCAGATCGATGTTGGATAGCAGACACAAAACACGACTGAATTATGGGTCTTTGAGAATCGTCCACCATTTCCAAGGCCCATGCTTAAAGACTCCAGCCTTCAGAGCTGCTTCTTCCTCTGGAACCCACTTCTGCTTCGGTGCACCCATTAATTAATAAAGCATAGATGAAATTCCGAGCAGCGGTTAACTGCATCGAAAAATTTCATCCCAAAAAAATCAGCCAAGAAAATAGATATTGTATTTTTGGGAAGAAAAAAAATTGATGAGTATGGTGTCTTTAGTCTATAACAAAGTGTTCCTGGAATATATTTTAGTCAAAATCATTCTACCGAACCAAAGTATCTCAGTTACAAAGAATTCCCGAAGCCACAAAAATGGAAAATAAATTCGCAGATCTGGATTAACCTGGCTGAAATTCCCATCGAAATAAACTCAAAATCCAAACGAATTACGATAAAAGAAACAGTTTAGATTGGTGACGCTCCATGACTGAAACCCTAACCCTAATTGCATAATGAGAATACGGAATCATCTTTTGTTTGAATTAGTTGTTAATCAATTAAGCATTTGTGAAGAAGAATAAGATAAAGAATTACCAAAAATATGTGCGTATCTGATACATTGAATTTCCAGAAGAATAATGCGCAAGGTGTCAACGAGTCGAGTCACGAGTCGAAACTTGAAACTCGGATTCGGTTCAAGAAAAAATGGTTCGGGCCTTTTTTGGCTCAAGCCGAGCAAAACTTCGGCCAAAAAATGAAAGCTCGACTCGAGGTTTCAGTTCAAGCTTTAGCGAGTCGAGTCGGGTCCGCCCCAAGATGGCTCTTTCTTTCCATGATAAATCTAAAAATTTTTTTAAGAATTTAAAATTTGAGCAATTTATATTGGTGTGAATTTAAAATTCGTAAATTTAAAATCTATATTTTTTAAAAAATTAATTTATTTTAATAAAGCTTGGCTTGGCGGGCCGAAATGACCCGTGACACAGGCCCACGTGTTGGCTCGGCTCAAAATTTTCCCGAGCTAAGCCACAGGCCACCCGAGCCGACGAGCCTTTTGGACATCTCTAGGCACAAATCAAACTATCGATAGTCGTCATATACCATACGTAATAATTTGTTATTAGTTACATTAATGTGATAGTGTTCGCTAGTATTTCTCTTTTCGGAGTTCGAAATTATTCTCCCTCTTTATCCCTTGTTTGATGTTTTTTAAAATGCATTTTTTTCTTCTATTTTCAATCATATATTTTTTAATAAAATAATATTACACGTAATTTAAAAATTTTAACTTTATTTTTAACCACACATTCTTCATTAATCTATTATTTCAAAATGTATTCTACACCAAAATGGGGTTCAAATATGCCCTAATTTTTTCATACGCAAGAATAATTATATGCACAGGTGAGGTATGGGGGCATGGGGTAAAGAGTTGAGATTTGCTATTCATTTATGCTATCCATTTTGATGTTCATTCAATTACAAATTGACGCTTCATGAAAAATAAAAATTAATGTTAAAGTAGGAAAATTAAAATTGATGACAACTTTAATTTTCCATAATGTATCAATTTTAAATTTGGTGGACATAAAAATGGATAGCAAATCTCAACTCAAGGTGATGAAATCATGCGTGAAAAATACATAAATTTTAAATTTTACCACGTTTGGTCCTTCAATTTAGTACTACCTTGAATCTTACTAGTTTCTTCGTCGTTTCGCCATCCCAACTAATGACAATGATGAGTTTGTGGACAAGATTGTTTGCATGGCAACTAATTTCATCACACACACAATCTCAAGAACCTAGTTGATCATTGAATTATAAACCTACGTGCAGAAGGTTCCTAAATTTTTAAGAGTAAATGTTTTATCCTTCACTTGACAACATGAACTTCGTTTGTCTTTCTCATTCCAATTAACAAAACTAATGAGTTGGCGAATGAAATTAAAATTTTGTCAGACTTAACGAAATTATTTATGAATGCGATAGAGACTTTCATATAAAAGTGTGGAGGGTAGTGTTACCTATATAAGGTTGGGGTGTGGGTGCACTATAATATTTTTTATTACTATTTTAAGATCTCTTTTAATTTAATTTAATTTAATTTAATTTAATTTAAAATTTTCTTTCTTGTCTTTTTTTTTTTTTTCCTTTTTTTTGTCAATGTAGATGTTGAATAAAATGAAATTTAAATCACATAAGTAATTCCATTGGTCAATTCATCATTTTTCAATAGTTAAAATAGTAGAGATATGTTAAAGAACTTGAGATAATGATACTTTATCGTAATTTTCATTTCAAATCTTTATTTTGTTTTCCTTCTCCTATGATGTATAACTAAACGATTAATTGGAATGAATTATTGTAACCTAGTTTTGAATTTAAAATTATTTTTTTAGTAAATTCTGATAAAAGTTGATGAAATGATAGATTTTGATTACGAAGTTTTGATCTTCAATTGAAATTTTTCACGATTTAAAATTATTTGGTTGCTAGTTCATTGATTTGTGAATGATAACAAGCTAAGAAGTTACTTATGTGTTTAAAACTAGGTTTGCAATGCTTTTTTGGAAGAAAAATTCTAGTACATCATGTTATCATTAAATTGACATGTTTGGTTTTTAGTTAAATAGTGAGTTCCAGTTATTTATACACCTTTCAATTAAATAGTGATAAAGAGTAATGAACACTACTCCATATTTCGAAAGTATTAAAACATTGCCCATTTTTGAATGTGAGTGCTTTTGCATGCTGCTCTGAAAAGTTAGAAAAGACTGGCCATAAAGCCGGATCGCCTATAGTTATTCTCGTTTAATGCTATGTAGTAAATATGCATTTTTAAATAGGTATGCGTTTACATGTTACTCTGAAAAACCAGCTTTCAAACGGGACCAAACTACAATAATCATGTTTAATGGACAACGTGTTTTTTCTATATAGGTATGCGCTTGCAAGTTCCTCTGAAAAGCATAAAATTGGCTTTCGAGCAAGACTAAAAACGTAGTAAATCATAGTTAATGTCATGTAGTAAACATGCTTTTCTGGATAGGAATGCACTTTCACGCTGCTCTGAAAAATCAGAAAAAAACTAACTTTAGAGCAGGATTAAACGCACAATAAATCACAATTCATGCATTTAATTTCCTTCAATTAAAGTTTGAAATAACTATCAAATATAAATACACGGTCCTTGTTAAATCAACATTGAACTCAAATCTATAATTACCGCTCGTCTTTGACATTTTGCGTGTGAAGTTATAAACTAACATTTATTGTACGAGCATTTTAATGGAACAATATTCCTAGCCATATTGAAACCATTATACTCGTTATTTTGATCCCATTTCCACCATAACACGGTGAGATCACTATGTCATTGACAGTTTCATCCAGCAACAATTGGAAAAAGTTCGATAATACGAGGGTGAAATTTTCACATAAATGCTAACTATAATTAAAATTAACACATTTTGTCTAAAATTATGATTTGTAAAGTGTAATATAGATTAAAATAAAGTATGTGGTTTGTTATTTTTAATTTAGGATATTCGGTTTATTAATTTACTTACAATGACAAATTTGTTAATATTTCTATTTTCTTGTGACATTTAGTATGCAAAATTTATCTTTAGATTAATACTTTTCCTTATTATACATTCTGTCACGCACTTGTATTTTTATTTTCTCATAGTTTTATATTTTAATTAGTTTGAATTAGTCTAGAGATAAAGATGTGGTTTGTTATTAGTAGTTTGAATTGTTGCCAATGTAGTGTTTGTCTTGATGTTTAGCTCCGTCAAAAGCCTGGTTATGAATGTTAAGCTATTTCAAATGAGCCTATTTCTTGTTTAATTCTCTTAATGAAAACACAGTCGTATCATAATTAGATCTATAACCTTCTATCTTATTGGCCCTTGGATTTTAATGGACAATTTTAGTAAAATAAAATATATTAGAATGTCGCGTGTCATGGACGTGGTTAACCATTTGGGTTCGAATATGATTATGTCCTCTCTTTAATTTTAGACGAGACTCTATACTGTGCTTTATTTTTCATAACTCCATGCTCAAACGTACGAAGTATTCTTTTCACCCTTTTGTCATGGAGAAAAAGATCTTCTTCTCACATCTCATCCCGATATGAAAATAAAGTAGTAAAAATCTATTTTTATCTGTATCAAGAAATTATTTCAGTATGAATGGAACTTTATCACTCAAATCTGAACATGGCTTTTAACAATCCTTTAAATATGACTATAACGTACTAACTCTTCAAGATTTGATATGTCGAGATATGTATAAAGAGAAAAATAAAATAAATTCAAGAAATGCCATGCTTGGTGGGGCGATCAGCAGCCTTGAGAGTCTTTTCAATGAGATTATGGGCTTTTCTGCTACGGATCTCAATTTTGACACTTGCACTTTTGTCCATCTTTATGTAAGGTTTCTTCGATTTCTTCAATGATTTTACCTTCGATTTTATAGACTCCATCAAATTCTCCAATTGAATACCCATCAATCTTTGTGAGAAAACCAGAGGAAAAAAGTAAATAAAAATTCTTCAATTGTGAAGATTGTATAGCCAAATAGGTACGATGATTGAATGAAGCAAGCGTATTTATAACTTGTAAGTTTGGAGTGGGATGGGTGGGGTGGGGTGGATGTTGCATTAAAGGTGGGTATGACTCCGTTCTTACTCCACTTTTGATGGCATGCCAAGTTTTGCATTTACATTGACTGGAGTATATATAGGGATTAATTGAGATTTTATTATTTCAGTAACTTGTTACTATTTGAATTTTGATTTCTTTTTTCAAATAAGAGGTTAGTTTGAGCCGACATAAAATAGTCTAGATGGGACATTGACTGGCACACAACATAGCCAAAGCTCTAGAGACGAGCCGACTAAGGCAAGTGGGTGTGATCACCTATTCCAATTTTATGCCACTATCCTAAAGCCACAATGCATCATACTTGGAGCTTGTTTGAGATTTGAGTTTTTTGAAAATCATATTTTTTCACTATAATAGTCAAACACATGAACGTTTTTAAAAAAATCAAATCTAAATTCAGACATTTATCGATAGTGGATTAATTATAGCAATATTATCGATGATCACCGACAAAATCATATTTGTTGGAAGAAAATGGTTTGTCCATGTGACCCGACCTGACCCAAATTATATGAGAGTGTTATTGGAGGGAGAAGGTGAGGAAATTGAGAAAATTGAATTTGAAACTCAATACTCTCATATACAACTTCCACCACAAAAAGAAAGTAAATTTATATGAAAATCAGGAGAAAAAAAATACATGTGGGAGGTGGCTTGATTTTTGAAATATATCATCTCTAAATTGGTTATAGGATTATAGCTATCCCTTTGTGATCGAATTTTCGACCAAGGAATGAGTACAAAGTAGTGTAGGAGACAAGCAAACAAAAGGCAAATGATTCAACCTCGTTTAGTTTTACAATTTGAATTTCCGTTAGAAGCATGAAAGTATGTTTTATATTGGTATCAGAGTTTTAGAATGTTGTTTTCTTACTTAAGTTCATGCTAAAAATAGGTTTTAGTTCATAGCGGTAGTGCTCTTAATGACCGTATTCTCTAATTTTGATTCTAGTAAGAGTTCATAGGGAATAGTCCGATCTCGTAACCACGGCCTCTTGGGTGAGTCCTCAAAGGATGCGTGTGATCCACACCTCGTGAGAATTGTCGCATCAGTACTCATTTAGGTTAAACTCTTCCTAACATCACATTGTTATTAGCACCATCACCTTAGGAATGAACACAAATAATATAGTGTTATTACAAGTCACGCAGTATGAATTGTTTCAACCACATTAAACTTCTCTATGGGATCTTAAATCACAAATGTTGAGTTACTCCCGAATGTGACTCCCTTATGAGCTTAAGTCCACCCTCTCGATGATTTATATATGTCCATCTCAGACTACAATTTATTTATGTTCGTCCATCTGGACAGTAATTTGGTACCATCAATATTTACATGTTCTTATTCTTCGCCTGCACTTCTACACAGAAATTTTTTGAAATATAATCAGATAAATACATGAAATTTTAATATTAATTTTAGTAACACGTTTGGACATATGCATCCATTGAGATCTTACATTTCACCTGCAGATATACTAATTTCATTTTTTAACACTTTCCCAAGTCAACTTTTCCAACAAAGAATAATAAAATATAAGGTGTATTCATTAGAAATTTTAAACACCCTCACATTCCAAAGATACAATAATTCATTATCAATTAATGCATCAATCTCCATATACCACAATATAATATTATCTTTACGACTAAAACTAATCACCCATCAATTCATACCGTACCCATCACATATGTGAATGACTATATTAAATTATTAATTACCATCATTGTGGTCATCAAGTTGATGCTATATTTCAAAGGTATAATAATTTTTTATTTTTTATATACCCTTAAATGTTGGAACTTCTTTTCTTTCCACAATGAAATTATTATCTGGATGATAACATGGTTAACTTTCGGTTTATAGAACTTTTAAGTTATATCCATTACCAACAAAAAATAATTGCAAAACTCATGTGTATGCCCAAATATTAATGACTAAATAAAAATCACATAATTTTACCTGCGACTTCGAGCATCAAAACTTGGAAAATATATTTCCCTTTAGTGGTCATCAAGTAAGCAACAACTTATAATTGACTAATAAATGATGCAACAACTTGTAATCGAATAATAAATCATTCTTGCTATGTTTTAAGGTACACGTCTCAAATTCCACAGCTTGTAAGGAAAATTCCAGCATTCTAATATATCTACCATTACATTTTACTATATAGCAGCTTTTTTTTTTTTTTTTTTNTACCATCAGTAAATGTATAAAATTACGGGGAAAGGAAAGGAAAGGAAAGGAAGGGACGGAATGGCCTCAACATTAGACTTCCATTATGTTTGAATGTCTAAACTATTTCAACTACACAAGCAGAAAATCACTGTGAAATTCGAACAACTTCTTACTTAATCCCATTTTCAAAATGATATGCAATTAAGTTTTTTTTTTATTATTTGTAAAAGTATTTAATTAATGTTAAATGATAAATTAAATGATACGTTTTAGATTTTAATGACCTTCCTGCAACTAGTGAAGGGGAAATCACAATAGGTAAATCAGAGGTTTCATATTTCGCACATGCTCAACACAAATCACAAAACACAACTTTAGATGGTTAGAAAAATGGGTGATTTGTGTGTAAATAAATTAACAAATAACATAACAATTTTAAACGTAAACACGAGTAATATAATTCAACAATGATATAGACATAAAAAAGAGGGTGAGGAAAGCAAGCTTAAGATTAAAAAAAAAAACGTTGTCCTAAAATCGTATTGTCTCTCCTTCATGTGGATTTTTTTGTTACTACACGGCTCCAAAAATAAAACTCATATGACTCATAGCTGATTCTTCATCTATAGACACGACCATCATGAGATAAAGAATGAACCTTTATTGAATTATCAGAACTATAGAAATATAGTATGAAATATAGAGGGAGTATTTTTTGTTGTATTTCAAGTTGTGTTTTTCATATTATATCAAACAAAGAAATTTCAACCCCACAATCAATTTATTCAAATATAAGTTACATTTTAACATTAAGATTTTAATTTTGTATTAAATCATGAAAATTAAAAACTGAAACTGAAAATTAAAATTAAAATTAAAATGATGTAAAACTAAAAGTAAAAAGTTAGGGGCTGTTATCTTTGTATTTTAATTTTGAATTCATTTTGAAATTTACGTTTTGAGTGTCCATTTTGAGATTGTTGAAAATGTGTTCTTTTTGACATTTTGAAAAGTTGTTTTGAAAACACTCAAAACGTGTTTTGAAAATTTTGATTTGATTATAACTGAAAACACTCAAAATGACAAATTTGTAGTTCTGAGTTTTCTTTGTAAATTTTTAACTTGTTTTCAAAAACGCGTTTTCGAAAATGGGAAATAGAACGCGTTTTCACTATTTTGAAAAATCGAAAATAGAAAACGGATTGAAAATGGTGAAAACTTATAATTTTGAAAGGTTCTTATTTTAATTTCCAACAATAAGTGCCAAAAAAATTCCTATTATTTTCAGGGGCCCATAGATAATTGAATCCTACGGTTAGGATCACCAAATACCTAGATCTCACATCGGGCCGCAAGTTTCCTGTTAAAAAAAGAAAAATGGTTAACAAAAAATATAATTGGACCAAACCCAATTCATAGAGAAAATTTCTACATTGGTCTCCCAACTTACATGTTTGTTTAACATTGGTCACCTAACTTCAGTCTGTATAAATTCGATCGACCAAATGAATTTTTTATTTCAGCATGACTGGTTCGTCTGTGTTTGTTAACCATATCGACTGAAATTTTTTACATGGCCAACAAAATTAATGACTGGACTAGTGGAAATTGTGGAATCGATCGAATATTTGTACATCTTACCAGGTTTGTTTGGGATATATGTTTTTAAAAATATTTTTACCCAAAATAATCTTAGTTCACAATTCTATAGTATAATATTTTTTTCATATTTTTAATACGTTCTCCAAAAAATCAATTTTCACTAAAAAATGTCTCTCTCAAACAAAGGCTTCGTTTGGCGATACAAGTGAAGACAAACAAACAACATAATATTTGTATTTTCTCACTATCTAACAAAGGGAAAATAGTTTTACTAAGGATGCACTAATTGTGAGTAAGAAATTTGCATAGAAAGAAAATAAATTTTATGGAATTCAATTGTTTAGAACTTATTTGTATGAAACTTATTAATTAAATGTGTTTGATTGATTTAATTTTCAATTTAGAAAATATTATTTGTTCCTTTTTTTTTTATTGTTGGGTAGATGAGAAATTGTGGAAAGACGGGAGAGAGAGAGAGACTGTGTGTATGAATTACCTGAAAAATAAAAAAAATCTCCCCCTAAAAAAAATGTTTTCCTTCTTTTTGAGAAAAATATGAACAAGTGACCAAAAGTTGTAAAATATTTTCCATAAAAAAAAAAAAATTCAATCAAACACTTTAAAAGTAAGAATTTGAATGAAAAATGACATTTTACATAAAAATATAAAGACAACCAAACACAAGTGTCTTTTTGACGTCATGGAAAACAATATTTTCAACAGTATAGTGGATAAGTTGTACTTTAAGGCAATATTATTTTTCCCCAACTTTCTGTCAAATGCATTTGTACAATTAACCACATCTTACCTGGGCAATGTTTTGATTTGCCAAGTTGTAAATGAGGGCATTAATGAAAACAAATTTCCAACGGGTCTTAGTCCTGAGTCAAAAATTACTGTATGTTAGATGGTAGGTAATTTTTTTATAAATGTAGCACTGTTGAAAAATTTGAAGCTCATTGAAATATTAAAAAAGGGCGTCAAACAAACGCTAAATATACAAGCGGTCACTGATCCCATCAGCCACATTCGGAATTGTAAAATAGAAATAACATGTAAGTTGAATTATTAAAATGAAGTTAAATGACCTAAAGTAACTTATAAGTGATCTTCTTGTTTGGTTAAGGTTAAAATCAAATTTTCAATAAATTATGATAAAAATTGATGAAATTGTTGGTTTATTAATTTGTCATGTGAGTCTACATATATGATTAATTGTGTATAATGTAATTTTAAAATTGAGTCCAATTAAAGTGATCCAATAAAGAATTAAATTGTTGGGTTCATGACATCTAAATAAAGTATTAGTCAGATTATATGTGTAAATATCATATCTATTAAGGTTGTATTCGACGATGAGTCAAATATATATGAAAACTATAAATATGATTATGATCCCCAATTCATATGCAATTTCTCATTTTGTTCATCTCATCAACACAAAAATACAAGAGAAATCACATTCAAAACCCACAATCAAAAAAATATTGGAGCAATTAAATTGAAAAATAAGACAATCAAAAGTATGAAGCAAGAAGTCAAAATCAAGATCAAAAACTTAAAAACCAAAATAGTCAATTATCCATATTTAAGATCCAGAATCAAGATCTAGTATTAAAAAATTATTCCCAAAAAATTAAGATATGTTCCGTATTATTAATTTTCTTGATAATTTGACATAAAAGATTCTAACAATAAAGTAATTAGGTTTTCAAGTTTTAAATTTCAAAGTTTCATAAAATTCAATAAAGTGGTATCAGAGCCGCGTTTATGTTAAATCATTGAGATTTAAGAAAGAATTTTAGAGTTGAAATTCATATTTTGAATTTCTTAATTTTAGGATCTGAATTTCAAGCCCTAAATTTCAAATTTTTGATTTTTGATTTATTTATTTATTATTATTATTATTATTTTTGTGTTTTTCAAATTTGACAGTCTTAGAATTAATTGTTGAATTTGAGTACGATTATAATTTATTACTTTTTGTTGTATTCCAGATTCAACATTAAGAAACAGTTTTAGTGTTTTTACATTAAGGATTAAAACATGAGTAATTAATTAGTGTGGATTTCAAAATAAATAATCATTCTATCTATTTTGAAAGTCAAATTAAGTGACCATTAGTAGATCACGGGTTCCGTGTGTTAATTGTGCATGTTTGGTTTGGACACTAATCATGTGGGCATGTGATTGTACTGGTTTAAGCAATTTAGAAGAAAAATCGATAATTCGGACTGTTTGACTCTATGGGCAGTGATGTCGTGCTATTTCATTGGCTAGTAAAGGCAGCGCTGTGGCGTTGAGACGCTGACTTACTGCTTTTTAATTTTATTTATTTATTTATTTTTGTGAAAATAATAAATAAAAAAATAAAAGATAAGGGTTAAGGAATAATCAATTTTAAATTTTGGTATTTAAAGTTTCTTTTGGATTACTAATTTTCTAAAATATATTTGTTGAAACATGTTACCAAAGTAACACCTCTTACCTAAATTAATTTATTTGGAATTTTAGGAATGTTATGTGTATGTAATTCATGCGGGTATTGACCGGCTCAAAGGAAGATTAATATTTGGACGAATTATTTAAACACTTGTGGTGATAAATATGTAATAATTGTAAAGTTTTCAACATTTTAGTCAGAACAAAACAAAGATTTCCCCTAAATCATATCTTTGTTTTGCTGTCATCCGTCCGTTCAATTACGAAAGCTAGCCATGGTTAACATCCATCGCTGTATCTCTCTCGCGTTATAAAATCCAAGCCTCGACTCAATTTATCTTCATGAATTATGCTATGTGTAAAAACTAGGTTGATAAATTATGTGTTGTCAACATTTAGACCAATTACTTTAAAAATGGTATTTGAAATTAATGAAAATCAATGCTCTAGATCTTGCCCAACACTTATTTTGTAAACAAGTACAACTAAATTAATTGTCTCTCCATTAAAATGGCGTCTTGATAAACGCCGCTGAAATTTTCCTCCACATTCTCTCCAATCTTCTTCAAAATTTCCTTGTCCTTTGCATTTTTCCTTACCATTTCCATTGAAAACGAGAAAGTGCATTTCTGTTCACATTGGCCAGGCAGGAATTCAGGTCGGAAATGCTTGGTGGGAACTTTATTGCCTCGAGCATGGCATTCGGGTAATTTTTTCACCCTGTTATCGTTAGATCCATAGCAGTTTATTGAGTATTTGCAAGTTTATAATATGTTTATGTGTTGGATGATGCTACACATACATAACGGTGTACACAAGGATTTACTCCCGCTTACACTAAATTATGATTTATTTTAGGCGGCCCCCTCCATGTGAGGGGGTGTAAACCCTTTATACACCCTAAAGTGTACAAGTAGTTTAATTCTTATGTATTTAGGAATATTGTATATCAACGATAAATGAAAGTTTAGCATGTTTATTGCTGCAATTTCGTAGACATTAATGGTGCTTTTGCAAGTTTATAACATTTTTATCTGTTTTTTGAAATTTTGTATATCATTGGTATGTGAGATTTTGATATGGACTTTTCTTTTTTTGTGTTTATTGTTGCAACTTTGTATACATATTTTTTGCATATCACATGTTTATATGTAGTTTGGAAATTTTGTATATCATTGATATGTTAGATTATGATATAGAATTTTATTGTGTTTATGTTGCAATTTCATTATAAAATCTTCATTTTTTTTAATAGATCGTGGCTATATTCATCATAAATTTGAATGTATGATATGTCTTAGGCATATTTTTATGCACATCTGTGTTCTATTGTATAATTTTTTGGTTAAACGCCAGATCTTTGAATTTGGAAACCGCAAATTTATGGTTTGATTTGATGCCCTCTGTCCTGTAAAATATATGTTATTCATTAAATCTTTGACAAAAATTTCCTGTTGTATTGATTTATGCTGTACAGGTTAAAGATTTTATTCACAATGATCTCTCATTTAAAATATAGCGGACAGTTCTTGTCTTTAAATAGATGATTTGGGATTCTAGTTCTGTTGTAGTATCTCTATGAAAGGAAACTCATTTCATAACTCTGCAAATGGTAGTATTTTGTAGAAGTGTAGATTTGTGCATTACTGTTCTTTTTCTTATCCATGACCACCAATTCTCGGTTCTGTTAGATTTTTTTGAAATCAAAGCTCATTTCTCGAGTCGAATACCTTATGTTGTTTCTTAATAAAGTTTTATGCATATGAGTATCTATACAAAATTTGGATTCCTAACATTTTCTTTCTCCTGTACAGCCTGATGGCCAGGCGCCAAGCGAGCTTTCGTACACTGGTATGTGGGCGAGGGAATGGAGGAAGGTGAATTTTCTGAAGCATGATAGGACTTTGCTGCTCTTGAGAAGGTAGAGGCTGAGGCAACTGAGAAGGATGGCGATGAATGGGACAAGTACTGAGGTGTTTTAACTTTGTTATACCAAAATTCAATAGGTTGTGTGTTGGATGTGTGAATGGTTAGTGGAACTTTATTGTTGTTGTAATTATGTTGTATTTTTTGTTGAACTGTGCTTTACTGCCAGTGGTTTTGAATGCTCAAATGTTGCTGTTAGCCATTATTTTTTATTCATGCGTGTGGTCGTTTTAGATCTCAATTAATTAATGAGATCTGCCTGATGGCCAGGGCATTAGAAGAAAGTTGCAGAAATATATTTTTGCAAGGTTAGTTACTAGTGTTAAGAAAAATTAGAAATACTGTTAGAATTTAAAAAATAATGGAATGAAACATCACAATAATAAAATAGAAGAATTCTGATCGTTCATATAGTAGAGGTATTGGAAGAAACCGAAGATTGTTTTGCACACAATTTCCTTAAAAATGTAAAAAGACTGATTGCGTTTGTTTCTTAAAATACAACGGTTAAAAGCGGTTGACTATGATCTCATTACTATTTTGGACGAACTAAGAATGCTGACAATTCTATCACCGAGTTAGAGCAAAAAATTATTTAAACTACTAAGAAGGAAAGAGAAATTTATAGAGGAGAGAACTCTCAATTTTGATGCGTGGAATAAAGAGGAGAACACCTCTTATATAGTACTAGAATGAGACGAGTTTCAATTTTCCATTAATTTGCATTAACATAAAATTGTTATGGCTTTGTAACCACCAATTCAATTGAAAAAAATTAATTAGAGAATTGAAACATGTTAAGCCTTTGTTTGATACTCATTTTTTTCTAAAATACATATTAAGCCTTTTTTTTAAATAAAATTATATTACACGCAAACTCAAAATTTTTCCTTATTTTTTAATAAAAATTATCCATCAATCTACTATTCCAAAATACATTCTATACCAAAAATTAGGCTCAATTGGGCTCCATTTTTTTTGTCAAAATATAATTTTCTCTCTTATTTTCAACCATACACTCTTCAATAAAATAATATTACACATAAACTCAAAATTTCTCCTTATTTTTAACCATGCGTTCTTTAAAAAATTACCATTTCAAAATACATTTTTCCTCAAAATCCAATTTTAATGGATTCCAAAGAGCGGCTAAATTTGTTGTTACAATTGTCATTCACTTCATTTTTCTCTAATTTTTTTTTCCAACAACTAGTATTGTCAAATTACAAGGTCTAGATCCAAGCTGGGAGAAGGCCTATCTGAAGAAGACGAAACTGAAGCAAGTAGTGAAACGAGGCATCTAAGTTCAGGTAGAACCGTAGAAGAGCTTATGGGGCCCAATTAACTCGATTTTCTCGCATGAACTATTTGTGTCGATGAATTAGTTGATTCAAATTTCAAAATAAGGTGTAAACCAAAAATAGTTCAAAGCATTTTACATAAAAAATCTAAAAGTCAGAAAGTAAGGAGGTCATTTAGAAAAATCCCTCCATTTTGTTTGGTGATCCAACACAACTTGTTATTCTTAATAAAACAAATCTTTCTGCGACGCTTACCTGGGACGAATATCAGAGACATCTTTTCCCATACAAACATTCATGTCTATAAATCAAGCAACAGTTTTCACCTGAATTGACTGGAAAACTGTCTGTGCGGCGGAAGTTGGGATTATATCTGAAACTACTAAAACCGCATCTCCATCCTTAATCAAACCTTTTGTTTTAATAAGATTGATTGATCTGTTGATGTTGGCTTCCATGTCATCTGATAAATCAATGAGAATAGGAGTAACTCCCCATTGCAAATTGAGTGCCATTCTCGTACTGCTGTCATTTGTGAATGCAAATATCGGCGGATTTGGACGGTTGCGTGAGATGAGCGAAGCCATCTGTCCATGTCTTGTGTAGACAAATATGGCATCCAGTCCTAGGTTGTTTGCTGCATTGAAGAATAAACCGTTAGTCGAGGTGAAGCTTACACGTGAATATGCATGGATTAAATGGCATTTCTCATAGTTATTGTTGCTCTTGTTAGTTCGTAGATATCAGTAATTTTCCATGATAAATGAATGGCATGTTTGGTAATGCGGACTATAATATTGGGATTGTACTAAGGAAGAAAAAAGGAAGCTAAAATCTCCATTGTAGTGTCCAATAGTACGTACCAAACATACTCAGAAGGTAAATTAAATCGACTTATCTTTGCACCCTGAATACCATGAATCCTATAAACCACTAGTGAAGAAATTAACTTTATTTACAAATTAGAAAGATTACGCCACTTCCTTGAGTTTTCTTTATAGTTATGTTTGAATGAAATATTATAATCCTAGAAAGAAAGAGAGAAAAAAGAAAGGCGTTTCCGTTTTCCTCAAAAGCTTATATATTCGTTGTAAAGAGATCATATTAAGTTATTTATGAGACCGCCAAATATTTCGTGTAATGACTTCTAACTTGCAGAAGAAGACATACCCATTCCAGCAGCACAGTTACAGATTTGCTCAGCAATTTGGTCTGGCACAGATGCTCCGAGTTTATGCTCAAATAAAACGGTTTCCCCATGGCTCCATAGTTCCATTCGTCTGCTAGTCATCCTTAAAACAGATAGAGCCTTCTGGCCATATGGACCTATTGCCGATTCTCCAGATAGCATCAGTGCATCAGCATATTGCCGGACAGCTTCAGAAACATCAGCAACCTGAAACAATGGTTAGACCTGCCATGCTGAATGCCCATAAGATGAATATAGTGGACACGAGGATGCTAAGATGGATGTGTGGTTTCAACTTAAATGGATAAGACAAATAAATACAAGCCAACAAGTGGGGTGGTGTCAATTGAGGATGAAAAATTAAGGGACAGACAAGTTAGGAGGATGGGGCATAGTTTTGCATAGACCTAAAGAGGCTCCAATTCATAAGAGTATTGCCATTTCGATTGAAAACATCAGAAGAGAGAGGAGTGGACTAATAATACTCTGAAAAGAGTGGTGAAAAGGATTCATGTAGCCGATTGCCCAAACCTTTAGTGAAAATAAAACATAGTTTGTAGGTTGTTTTTTATACCATAAGTTCAATTTGAAGAGAATGTGACATATTTGGCAGGATAGATGAAGCAAAGTGAGAAAAATTACGTGTGTCTGAAAATGGGGAGTGATGTAATTTCTTGATACTTTTGCTATTAATTTGGCAAATTGTTGCGGATGAAAATAGAATACCTCAGCTCTTGTTGGAGTAGGATATTCAATCATTGATTCCAGAAGCTGAGAGGCTATGATAACTGGCTTGTTGAACTTTCTGCAGCGATAAGTAATTTCCTCCTGCACTGTTGGAATCTGTTCGAGTGGGATTTCGACTCCAAGGTCTCCTCTTGCTATCATGATTCCATCAGAAGACGCAACAATTTCATCCAATTTATGGAGGGCTTCCAAACTCTCTATCTTTGCCAAAACTCTTGTCGATCTGTGAATTGACAATCGAACATCATATACTGACTTTTAGAAGATGCTTTTAGCATTTTAGAAATAGTTGGCACAAAAAGATAAAAGAGAAAAATTTAGACACTGGTAGTGCTTGAGCTCCACGAGCTCTACCTATTTAAGCATCCATATAATGTGGCACAAGTTCCACACTGCACAATGAGCATGTTTGCCCAAGTCCAGAAAGAAAAAGGTAAACATGCTGTTTTGAGAAGTGAATACATACTTCTTAAAAAGTAAGATTTTGAACCAAGAGATACTTTTACTTCTTTTCAACAAAAATGTTTGGCAAAAAAAGTTATAAGTAACTTCTAAGCTTAGACATAAAGCTGCTTGTTTGAATAAAATTATAAGTTGCTGAAATTATAATGTGATAAAAAAAAGTTGAAAGTTGTGGATCTTAAGAAATGTGCAGTTAAAATTAATGTTTGATTTTAACCATTAAATTATAAGAAAATTATAATGTTTCCCAAACGTGCTTCTGTTTGGCTTAAGCTTAGTAAAAGTTACCTTTTAAGCACATTTTATTTTTTAGGCTTGGCCATACATGCTAGTGGATAATGTTATAGTAAGAAAAACAACATAAATAAATAAAATCGAATCGGCTGATTGATATTGCAGTCAATTGCAAAAATAAAGCGCTACAATGAGATGGAAGGACTATAGTATAGTGGCTGAATCAAAAATGTTATTCATCTGGTTATTTCTCTTTCAGAAATTTGCTTACTTGGAGGATTTGGTGGAAAGGTATTTCTTAAGGTGTGTGACAGCATCAGCATCTTTGACAAATGACAAGGCAATAAAATCAACACCTTCAGAAATCGCAAACTCAATATCGGACCAATCCTGTATATCACAATGCACGAATCAGAAATATGGGAACAAATTTATATTGGCTAAGGACAACCTACATCTCCAAACAAACAATTTCAAATAAAGCCATGCAATTAGTTTACCACAAGTATCATAGATTCACACAGAATTTCCATATTTTTAAACTCTTAGCATTCACTTGCAGCAATGGTAAGAAAGAGTTTAGAAAGATCATATGCATAATGAGATGATCAGACTCTTTGAAATAGTTCGAGTACCTGTGTCATATACGACACGATATAGGTATCGGTATGGAATATGTGTCGGATCCTCCAAGTTTCAACCAGACACTTCATCGTTATTGCTTCTTCTTCTTTATTTGTTTTCTTTTCCTTTTCTTTCCCTTTTCTTCTTTCCCATTTCCGCTCTCTGCAAACCTAGCGTCATCGCGTAGAGGGTGGAGAAAGGCGGTGGCGCTAGGTTTTTCTTCTTCATTTTTTCTTTCCATTTTCTTCTTTTTCCTTCTTTCTCTCTCGATATCGGTGGTTTAGGGTTTTATTAGTATAAAATGAAAATGAGCTCTATATAGTGTTATTTAGTACTCCACTAAGTCCAAATTGCAATCAAGTCCCTCATTTTCTATAACATTTAGTAATTCTCATAATTGAAAATTAAACCCAAAAATTCTATTTTATTCGTCTTAACCCCTTATTCAATACACATTTCATTCTTTGTGAATAATTGATTTTGATCTATTCAAAAAGACATCTTAAATTAGTAAAAAAATTGAAATTTAAAAGACGTATCTACGTACCCGTGTCCGAATTTGGACACTTTTTAGTCATGTCCTCATATTCTACATTTTAGAAAATTAAATATCTGACACTTAGATACATATCCGTACTCGAGTCCGAGCATCATAAATGAGATGACTGTGGAGAAATTCGTCGGCGTTAAGTTCACATGGGGTTAGTAATTTCTTTTCCTGAAAAGCTGAAAGATGAACCTCTGGATTGTTGAAACAAAATAATGATACACATTCCAATTCATTCCGAGGACTATAAGTGAATATCACATTATTAACAAGGAGAAAATGGAAAATGAAACTCGTATAACCTTGGTTGACAGAGTTGGAAGCTCATCACTTCTCCCGACAAGCCTTCCATCTCTCCAGAAGCTCAGTTTAGCACGGGGAAGGAGTAAACCAGGGTCTGTGCACTTGCAACGCAAATCATTCCCAATCATTTCCACAACTTTAAAGGTAGCCATTCCTCCATCAATAACAAGCTCATCGCCCACATTTATACCTAAAGAAAAGCAAAATTATTAATAAAAACAATTGTTACAATATTGCCATTAAAACTTAGGGATTCACTTGCATTAACAAACTTACCTTCAGAGAAACCTTCATAGTTTGCTTGAACTGTAAATGGACGAGTACCCTCAAACTTTTCAGTAGTAAAATCCCATATTGAGCCATCCTTTAGGTACAAAATCAATAATTCATTTCAATCAACTATCATGTGTTATGGATTAAGCCCTACTAACTACAGTAAAGAGCATGTATAAACCTAAAAGTAGTCACAGAATGAGCAAAGCACACATAGACACAAAGTAGGCCACCCTCAATGTAAGAGTTATGTTTACTCATGGCTAAAAGTTTAACAGTGACAGAAAACAAGAACACAAATTTTTCTCACACCTATCTTGCCCCTACAAAATCGACTGCCTAATAAATCCTTTACATAGTAAAAATATTATGTCAATCCGCAATCAAGGAGATAAATGAACAATATGATTAGGCTCGATGGAATACAAAATTAAGAAAATGTAAAAATTATTTCCACTGAAATGGATTAGATTGATTACCTCTGCTTTGACAGAGGATGGAGCTCCATGATCAACAATCTGAATCTGACTGCCTTCAGTATCAATCATCACAGATACAGAAAACCCTTTTTCTTCGTTCAAATTCTTAATCTTCCTAATGACATCTTGGTGCCACTCCCTTGTGTTATGGCACATATTAAGCCTAGCCACATTCATCCCTCCCAATGCCAACTTCTCCAAATTATCCGAAGAACAGCATGCCGGACCAATCGTGCACACAAGCTTCGTCTTCCTCAAGCCCAAAAAACCCTTCTTCTTCAATTCCTCTTCAGATACAACATCCAATCCCAAAACCTCCTTAGAAATTTCAGTGCTTTCCAGCCCCACTTGCATTACTGCATACACCCCAGTTTTAACCCTACAATTCTTCAACTTCCTTGCAGTAAAACTGACTCTACGACTTGAAATTGGAAACCCAAACACCCCCTTCTTGAAATCACATATGGGTTCTTTCCCACTGAACTTTAGAGATAAATCCCCCACCACAGACATGATTTTTCAGAATTTTGATCCAAGAAAGGTCAATGATAGGCTAAAACAAAAAGGGTTTAGTAAAGAAGACTTGGGTTGTTTTGATTGGAAAATCCGCCTAGTTTGTCTATCGTTTGACGAGATTTTAGAATCTTACAAGAAAGATTGGAATATATATGTATAATGTGTATATTCTATTCAAGAAAAAAGAATTTTTCCCATTTTGAGAATTTAGGAAAAAATCCAGCTACTATTTGTTTCTCACTTATTTCTATTTGGCAGTAGGAACCTAAGGAAGGGCTGAAAAGAGCGGTAGAATATAATAATATTAGCTGTCGGATTCAACTATCAACCACCTTTTGTTTCTGTCGAGCATCTTTCAGTTTTACTGCTCATACGTGCTTTTTTGTTGTTCTCATCTTCCCACGTGCCCACTTTGGAATTATAAGCAACCCATTGTTTTTTTTATCGCACTTTATTTATTTAATGAAATAATATTACACATATATTCAAAAAATTTCTTTATTTTTTAATCACATTTTTCATTAAAATATTATTTTAAAATACATTTTAAGCAAAAAAATGAGTCACAAACATGCTCTAGGTAAGTTTTATTTATAAGTTCATATTTGAGTCACATTTTTCAAAAATAATTTTTATACTCATTTTCAATTATTTGTTCTTTCGATAAAATAATTTCGCATTTAAATTTTAAAAAAAAAATTTAACCACGTGTTTTACATAAAAATAAAAATGGGCTCAAATTGTGGCCAAGAGAAATTAGCCAATGTCAGACAGTCATTATTTGGAAAAAACAATAGTTTGAATAATGATTTTTAGAAAAATGTATAATTAAAAAGAAAAAAGTTTTGGATTTACTCGCATAATATTTTACTGTGTGAATGTGTGCAACTTTTACTCATACTTCTTTTTAATTCAAATAATGGTCGTCGAATGTGGACTAATATGTTGTGTTTTGAGCCTCAATCTTTAGGAGTAAATTTGACCGATTTATATTTTGGGACTTTTTAACTGACATCTTGTAACAAGTGACATAATTGAGCATCAATCTTTAAAATTCATTACATTTTCAAATGTTTTTTCTTTCAGTAAAATAATTTTGTGCATGTA
>CAIGRP010057594.1:0-26700 GCA_903798385.1 Fraxinus cuspidata | reverse complement strand
GATATTGTACGAAAGGGTACAATGTTCCAATTCTGAGCCTACTTTTGAATCGCTATTCTTGTGGGATTTCAGATGTCGTTTCTTTGTGAAATGCATATTACTGCTTCCGATTTTCTTGTTGTTATTATTGGCTTCTTGACTCTACAGTCTATTGCATAGTATCCGAGTCCTCGGAGTCCGGACTAAGTGACCAATTTCAGATAGCATGTGATTATATCTTGCTGAGAAAAGGACTCTGATTGACACTTACATTTACAGCTGTTTCGTTTTCTTTGACTTTAATGGATTGATTGGTTTGGCCGGGACTCTGCTGGTTGGTCAGACAATTCTGAAATAATCCAGTTTGTAAAAAGTCTGTGTGATCATATCCAAAATCCAATAGCATGACATAAATAAGGAACATCTGATAAAATGTACAACCCATCTCGTAATTTCAAGAATCGAATACTGCTTTTATATGGATAAAATTGGCTTATTGGATACATACAGGGTCTGATTCAGTCCCAACAAAAGATGAGGAATAAAACTTTGAATAAATTTTATCCGAAGATGGTTGACACCACGAGATGTGCGTGTTCGGTCATCCCCTATGTTCGTGTAGCATGGTTGTAAAACTTTTTTGGATTGGAAATGAAAAAACCGAATCCTTAAGAGTTCTCACCCCTTCTCCACCCAGCCCAAACCAATTCCAATCCCTTATCACAAATAATCCATCCCAAATACATTCCCTCTCTTTGTTCTCACTTCTCAGATATCAGTTCGTTGTTCATGGTATCACGCCTTCGTTTTCTCGTACTATTCATCCTGGTACCGCCCCTGGGTACATACTAACTGTTAAAAGTACAATAAAAATGTTTGTGTATAACTTCTGTTTATTCGCTGAAACAGCGACGCATATTTCAAGTTGCCAATTTATTTTTGTTACAAATCACCATGCTTTTAGTGTGGTAAGGTTCAATCAGGACAGACCTTTTCTCGCTTGATTTGAGTAACTGAGTACTTCCAGTTGTCTTCGGAATTGTGCATACTTTATGGTTCTTCTGTGTATTGATGCTCGTGATTTAATGTGATATCTCTTTATTGTCGAAATGTTTGTAACAAAATAACAATTGCAGCATTTCTAGCCTCGTTTATTCCATGCGAACTGAAAATATAACATCGGTCATGTGCAATGGTCGTTGGATTATGAGAGAAGCGAATCTTGAATGTGGATGACGTATGTTGTATGGTAACACTTCAAATCACCCGTTGAATCTCGTCTAACAGAGGTGAGCTACTGTTGACAGGAAGAAGTTATATCAATGGCTAAGCGTGCTTCCACTCATCTTCTAAAGAAAGCGCATCCAGATTCCACGCAGAATGAATATTGTGTAATCAAAGTTGTAATGCATTGTATGTATGTATGAAACAATTACATTTTTGTCTCTATCTTTTCAAGTACATATTTGTCAATGAAACAATATTATATGTAAATCCAAAATTTTTCCTTACTCTTTAAAGTAATGCTACTTAGCTCTATTGGATTAACACTCCAGTTTATGTGTTGTTAGATGATATGATAAATGAAATGTAGAATTAAATTAGTCATTTAATTCCACTTATAATTTAATATTACATTAACATCACATAGATTGTGGTTGCAACTCTGTTGGAACTAAGTAACATTACTCATTTTTTAATCACACATTCTCCAAATATTACTATTTAATAGAGCCCAAACAAGGACGCAACTTAGCTTCATTCCAAAATTTGACAATTATATAAATAATTTATAATGAATAATAATTTTCCATGAAATGTGTATGAAAAATAAAGATTAATATTTAATTTTGACTATTTGTAAATTTAAATTTGAGACGAGTGCACAAATAAGAATACACTTAAATGTGTCATATAAGTTTGGCTTAGTCATCATAAAGTATTATTTTGATGGATGCATCAATAATGCTAGATAAAATATTCATAATATATTTTAAAATGAATAAGCTACATTGGTTTTAGGGCTGGACATAGTCCGATTCGATTAGGTTTTGAAGAAAATGGAATCGAACCAAAATTCTCGGGTATTTAATAAGTGGAACTATCGGGTCTAAATTTAATTATGGAACCGTTCGGGTTCGATTCCATTCGGTTCGGTTCTATTCGATTCTCGAGTTTCGTACGATAATTAATTTTTTTATATTACAATAACGCTACATTAGTTCGACTAAAACATATCCAACATTAACTCTTACAAAATAATATAGTCCAATTTGGTGATTTTTTTGATCACCTCTCTGTTGAGTTCTTCATAAATTTGATTGTTAAAATCACCAGAAGCGGAAGATAGTGCACAATAATATAATGGCAGAAACGACACTACGGTATAATAAGAGATTTGAGTAAAATTCAGGTCAATTTGATTAAGTTGGACGGGCTGAAAATTAGAAATGGTGAAATCATATTTTACGTTTGAACTAAATTAATTAGTTAACAAATTCATTTAGAAAAAAAAATTAATTTGACTTATTTAAAATAAAAAATTAGAGAAATTCAGTTCTTATTCGATTCTTCGGTTCTGGGTCTAGAATCGAGCATCGAACCAAACCCGTCAGTTCTCGATTCAAATGCTCATTTGAGTATTTAACTTAAGAAGAACCGCTCGATTCGGGTCCAGTTCGATCAAGTTCAGTTCGGGAATTTTGTCAAGCCCTAGTTGTTATTGCAATTCCAATTTATGTGGCGCTAGATGGTAGGCTAAATAAAAAGCGAAATTAATGCTTCGTTTGACCCTCATTTTTCCATATTATAATTAGATGAATAGTAATTTTTTGGATAATATATATTTAAGAAGGAAAATTTTTGACTTTACGTATAATATTATTTTAGGGTAATTAGCACATGACGTCCCCACCTTTTATTGTTATTGTGGAAAACGTCCATACCTTTCATTTTTTGGTATTTTCACCCTTATTTCCACCTTTCATTGCGCAAAAGGTCATTTTCACATATTTTCTCAATTAAAAATTATAAAATGACCAATATACCATTCTCTTTAAATAAAAGAAAAAGAAAAAACTAATTGCAATCACAGTCCCAATTTTTTTTTTAAAAAGTTCAAATAAGTTACAAATAAGTTATTAAAAGGGTAATTAGCACATAATGTCCCTACCTTTCTCTATTATTGCAAAAAATGTCCCNTATTTTCTCAATTAAAAATTATGAAATGATCAATATACCCTTCTCTTTAAATAAAACAAAAAGAAAAAGAAAAAAATTAATTGCAATTACAGTCCCAATTTTTTTTTAAAAAAGTCCAAATAAGTCACAGATAAATTATTGAATGGGTAATTAGCACATAAAGTCCCTACATTTCCCTATTATTGCAAAAAATGTCCCTATCTTTTTTTTTGTCATTTCATCATTAATTACATAATTAATTGCATAAACCATTATTTCTATCCATTTTTATTCAATTTCTCAATAAAAAGCTATGAAATGACGAATATACTATCATATTTAAATAAATAAATATATTTTTAATTTTTAATTATTTAATAATTTATTTGGGACTCGTTTTCACTTTTTTATTTGTTTTATTTTTTTAATTTTTGAATAAATTTAATCGGAACTCGACTGCACTTTTTTTTAAATAAAATTATTTTTTAAATAAATTATTGTGGACTTGTTTGCACTTTTTTTAAAAATGGGGACTACCATTGCAATTAATTCTTTAAATGTTATTTAAATAGAATGGTATATTCGTCATTTCACGACTTTTTATTGAGAAATTGGATGAAAATAGATAGAAATAATGATTTGTGCAATTAAATATGTAATTAATGGTGAAATGACAAAAAAAATAAAAGGTATGGACGTTTTTTGCAATAATAGGGAAAGGTAGGGACATTATGTGATAATTACACATTTAGTAATTTATTTGTGACTTATTTGGACTTTTATTAAAAATTTGGGACTATGATTGCAATTAGTTTTTTTCTTTTTCTTTCTGTTTTATTTAAAGAGAATGGTATATTGGTCATTTCATACTTTTTAATTAAGAAAATATGTGAGAATGACCTTTTGCGCAATGAAATATGAAAATAATGGTGAAAATGCCAAAAAATGAAAGGTAGAGACGTTTTCCACAATAACAATGAAAGGTGGGGACGTTATGTGCTAATTACTCATTATTTTATTGGAGAATGTGTGGTTGATAAGAAAAGAAAAAAAAAATTATAATTCAACGAGGAGTAATGGGGTCAAACCAGGGCTTAATGAGTTATTTAATTCCTTTGATTATTTAATATCACACAATCAAAAATCGAAGTTGCAAAGGGACTAAATAGCATTAATCTTTTAAAATTGATAAAAATTTATGTTAAAATGTGTAAAGTACACATTTTATAGCTTCACCAAACGGACAAATAATTGATTTACAGTTGCTAGTTTCCGATGGAAACCCAACCCTAGAAAAGAAGAATATAATTAATTTACGGACGAACGATACGGCGTTGAAAATGGAATCGGGAAGCAACAAAAACAACTCTATACTTATACTCCACAATGCTTTGATCGTTACCATGGATACCCAGAATCGCGTGTTTCAAAGAGGCGCAATTGTTATTGAAGACGACACCATCAAAGCCATCGGCCAGTCCAACGATATCGTCACGCAGCTCTCTTCTTTTTCCCCTCAACTCATCGATTTTCAAGGACATTTCATCCTCCCAGGTACTCTTGCATTTATACATGTTGCAATTCGTAAATTTTAGCATATAGGGATAAATAAAGCATTAACGACATGTTTGGTGTGCTGTACCTGTATTAGGTTTAATCGTATCCGGTGTTTGGTGCGAACAATAGTTATTCAACCGTTTCAATGAGATGCTTTGAGATGGATTTAGATCGAAATATGGATTCACTATGCAATGAATAGCAGGAAAAAAGTTAGTTTAATTGAAATACATAAATTTAAGGTTAATTAGAACGTAACGTCCAAACCTTTCATTATTATCGTGAAAAACATGTATACCTTTCATTTGTAGGCATTTTCACGCATCATTGCGCAAAAAATTCTTTTCATCTAATTTCTTAATTAAAAATTATGAAATGACGAATATATCATTCTCTGAAAAAGAAAAAATTTAATTGCAATCATAGCCCCAAATTTTTTTAAACAGTGCAAATGAGTCCAAACAAATTATTAAAAGGGTAATTAGTATATAATGTCCATATCTTTCACCTTGATTGCGAAAAACGTCTAAGTACACATTTGATTGTGTAAATTATCGTTTCCATTCATTTTCATTCAATTTTCAATAAAAAAACTGTGAAATAATGAATATACCCTCATATTTAAAAAATATTTTTTTTTTAAATTTCGAATTCTTTAATAATTTATTTGGGACTCCTTTGCACTTTTAATTTTTTTAGTTTTAAAATAAATTTAATTGGGACTCGTTTGCACTTTGTTAAAAAAATTTAAAATTTTAATAATTTATTGAGGACTCGTTTGCACTTTTTAAAAAAAATTGGGACTATGATTGCAATTAATTCTTTAGCTTTTTTATTTAAATATGAGAGTATATTCGTCATTTTACATTTTCTTTATTAAAAAATTGGATGAAAATTGATAGAAATTGCGCTATCAAATGTGTAATTAAGGGTGAGAATGCCAAAAAAATAAAAGGTATAGACTTTTTTGCAATAATAGTAAAAGGTATGGACATTATGTGCTAATTACCCTTTTTTATTTGAGACTCATCTGCGGTTTTCAAAAAAAAATGGGACCATGTTTGCAATTAGTTTTTCTCTTTTTCCTTTTGTTTTATTTAAAGGTAATGGTATATTCGCAATTTCATAATTTGTAATTGAGAATATGGATAAAAAGGAGCTTTTGCGCAATAAAAGGTGAAAATGCTAAAAAATGAAATGTAAGGACGTTTTTCACAATAACAATGAAAGGTGGGGACGTTATGTGTTAATTACCCTGAATTTAATTATAAGTAAATGAGTAATTTTTTTATTAATTAGTGTTAAATATAAGTCAGTAATTTGATGCTAAAAGGTAACTTACTTCTTGGTAAATAGGTAAAATTTTCTTTTCATAAAAAAGGAGTTAATATTAAAATAAATAATTTTTTGTCAATCAAAGTTAAAAATAAGTAAATTACTTATTTTGACACAAACATAGGAATTAAAAAATCTAAGGAACTTATTTTTAACTTTAGTTAATAAACAAAGTTATTTTTAAAAGACTTATTTAAAATAAGTTACTTGTTTAATTTATTTACTTATAACTTAATTTAATCAACTTTATTCCCTATTGTTCATGGCATTATGAGTTAATATTCCAGTCTATTATTTTAATAGGGTTGACTAAAAGAGGTTCTTATCTCTCAATTATTTTAATCCTGGTGTTATTTGCACCAAACACCTGAGATGATCCAGTCTAACACGGTGCACCAAACATGCTCTAATAGTGCTTGATTTGATTTGTATTACTATCTGAACAGGTTTCATAAACACACATGTTCACTCGTCACAGCAGCTGGCTAGAGGGATAGCCGATGATGTTGACTTGCTGACTTGGCTACACAATCGCATATGGCCGTATGAATCTAACATGACAGAGGAGGACTCTTATATTTCAACTTTACTCTGTGGAATTGAACTAATTCACTCTGGTGTACGTGCTTTTTAGTGTCTTATGCTTCAGTAGTTGTGCCGTGCTCTGGCAGGATTTCTTAGTGTTCATTAGTTAAGTAATGAAGCACATTAATGCAATAGGTTACTTGCTTTGCGGAAGCTGGGGGGCAGCATGTGACTGGAATGGCAAGGGCAGTCCAATTGCTGGGGTTGCGCTCATGTTTGGTGGAATCAATAATGGATGCCGGTGAAGGACTGCCTGGATCATGGACCAAGCGGACTTCAGAGGAGTGTATTCAGGTTGAGTGTACTATTCATTTGTGCTGCTGTATCAAAAAGATGACAATGCATGTTTTCTGCAATTTTGGATTTTCTTTCTTTGTGGGCTTTGTGCAACACTCTTTGGACTTGCTTCAAGTTGAACAGTATAAAGTCTATTATGCTACAGATTTGGTGTGACATAATTGATGAATAATTGTATTTGTACCTAATATGTTACGCATCTGAGGTTAGCGAAAAAGCATAGATACAAATGGGTGTTTCAATTGGATGTGCATTTCCTTGTGATTGAGATGATTGGATTTATGTTTACAGCTTTACACTTTTCATGTGTAGCGAATGCTAAGGCGAGTCCCAATGTTCATCTTCACTGGTTTCACGAATTACGTAATACGTACGCATACTTGAATTCACAATATTCTATGGAATTAAACTTTTCTTTTGTTTCTTTCTTTTTTTCGTTTTTTCTAAGGGATGGGGGAAGGGAGAGTGGGGTTTTGACATGTAAGAATCTCAATTTAGGTGCCTTTTAAACTCATTTTATTGAAGTTCAAAATAAATTTTCGTAGATGACCACAGTTCATCAATCAATCTCTAATTTCTTCCAGGACATCAGCTTATAAGATCTATGAACTGAAAAATATTAAATGCTTCTATCTTTAAATCTTAGTAATTGTGAATTTTATCCATTTCTTCCTCATTTTCAGTCAAACAAATGGATCGTGAAAAAGACGAGCTAAACGTCACGTCTGTCCAACATTTTTGAGTACCTACTTTATTTTGTTTTAAGCACAGCACATTTACTTGGTTCTTCTCTCAAGGACAGTCCCAGAAGGATCTGTACAAGAAGCACCATAACACTGCTGACGGAAGGATCAGAGTATGGTTTGGAATAAGGCAAATTATGAATTCAACTGATGATCTACTTAATGGAACAAGAGATGCTGCAGAAGAACTCGAAACCGGAATCCATATGGTAAGATGTAGGTATTTATGTTAGTGTGTCTATGTGTGTGTGTCTTCATATTAGTGCATCTTTAAGGCAAACTTTAAACTCCAACGAAGTTGGTATAGAATTCCTCCTCTCTCAAATTGAGTTTTCTGACCAAGGTTTAATAATGGCACGAGCACTAAGCCATGTGATAGTGTTGGATGCTAGTTATTTTTAATTGTACAACTATGCTATATATCTGTCAAAGTATTTATTTATTTGAGATTCAAAAAATAGAAAAGGTATGATGCTTTTCTTACAGATACTGCAAATTGTGCTTTATGTTTCTCATATTTCTTCCACATAAAAACGTCGAAATTATATTGAAGAGGATAAAAAATTGTATAAAGCCCTAATGGGTAGCAGAAAACTTTTGGTTACGTGTCTATGTTAGATATAATTTTTTGGTCCTACTTTAGCGGCATTTATGAACTCAAACCGACGCTGAATTTTTTAAGCTTGTGGTTGAAAGATTCCAAATTATCAGCGAAATTGAAATTAATAACTCTTACATCATTCATATGAAAACTTGAGTTGTTAGAGAAGGGCTTTTTTTTTTTATTTGCATGCAGATCATGTTCTTTTTCTTGTATCAAGCCTGTGTTACATGTGTCTGGTAAGTTGGTTTCAGATTTTCTATGTTATTGAATCATTGATATTGGGTGTAAATATAATAACTTGCTCCATTTTTATGCTTTGCACTTGACATTTGATTAGAGTTAATTGTCCATGTTTAATAAATGTTTTGGCATCTAGCATGTTGCAGAAATACCTTACGAGAACCAACATGTGATGGAGAGACGAGGAGTTCAAGGGACTGTTACATATCTCGAGAAAGTCAAGCTACTACAGAACAATTTGCTGGCAGCTCATACCGTCTGGGTCAATGATGAGGAGGTATTCTTTTTGGCCATTTTCATGTGCACTCTGCTAAACCTGGTCAGTCTTATTTGTTTACCCATCTGTATTGAGTCATTGTCAAGTGGTACAAGAAAAAATTATTCTCTTATTCCTCTATGTTTCTTTGAATTTTCCTTTCCATCGAGGTGTGTGTCAAAATTTCAAAGGAGTCATCTTGGTAGCTTTCCTGTCATCAAGTATAGTTTCCCAGGTAGTTGAGGGTGATGTTACAGGGAAAGTTTGGAAAGTACAATCTACTTTCCCGATACATTGATTTCCTTCAAGCAGGTCATATTTATGCGGTTGGAAAGCATCAATTTATAATTCACTGACAGAAACCAAAATAATACAGGAGGAAAAAAGAGTAAAAAGGGTAACTATCTCGACAAGCACATTCTTATTCCTTACTCCCAACCTGTTTGCATGCTATTGCTTTCATTAGTTTGACCATTTAGCATTACTTTTGTAGTCTCTAATATTATTTCATTTGTGAATAACCATAAATCTTCAATAGTTTAATAAGAATGTGTGGAAGGGCCTTTCCAATGTCTGAAAGCACTCTGAGGGGGTTAAAAGCTCCTGTTTAAAATATTCCTTGTTTGACAAAAAATACATTTTAACCCAAAAAACAGCTTAAAAGAGCTGTTTTAGATAAGCCCAAATTTTTGAGCTGTTTAGAAAAAGCTCTAATTGAGTTTTTACAGGAAACTGTAGTTTATATCTAATGAAACATTAAAGTTAACAAAATAAACATTAATATATTTATAAAAAAACTTTCTAACTTCTAAGCCATATTTATATATAGTGACAAATACATGTTGGTGTGTTATAATTAAAACTACGCATAATAAGCTATTAAATTAATAAATTTTATGTAATACGATATATACTAAAATAATTCTGTTATTATAATTTAATTAAAATTTTAATTTTAATTTTAATTTTATAGGATATGAAATAAATATTAATTTATGAAAGAGAAATTTATGATATATATAGTAATTAATTACGGTTTAGTAAAATAATTATAATGTTCATACAAAAGCACATTTATAGTTATGCTATGCTACCAAATAGTCAATTCCATAGCACTTTTGGATTCACAACCAATCAGTTAACAGCTTTTAAATAAAAGCTCTGCGCACAACAGTGTGCCAAATGGACCCTAAATATATCCAAGGGAAGAATGTTTGGTTAGATAATTGTTACTATTTTAAGTTCTGCCAGTAGGCTTCGTCTTCAACCAGCAGTGATATGCACCATTTTGTATTAGTGATATTAATTCTATTTACAGTCATTTTCAGGTCAGTTTACTTGCGAAAGCTGGGGTTAAAGTATCTCATTGTCCTGCTGCTGCAATGCAAATGTTCGGATTTTCACCGGTTAGAAAAATGCTTGATGCTGGTGTATGTGTCTCCTTGGGAACGGATGGTGCACCGTCGAATAATAGGATGAGCATTGGTACTCAGATTCCTCAACCCTCTTGTGCCCTAATTTCTGTCCATCAGCTGAATCATGTATCTGCTTCTTTTAACAATGTTCTTCCTTCTAGTAACTTTAGCATTGTATTAGCTTGGACTTGGGGGACATTTCAGAAAGTTAGCAACTATGCACCTATGACTTGAACCACTGCACAAGAAATATTGACAATTTGCAAGTTCCATCTATCAGTTAATAGGTGCAATGTCTGGCGAACTACTCCTTTTATATACTAATATAATATTCTGAATTTTTCAAGAACTGTCCACATCTTGAAAAGTAATTATTGCTGATGACTCCTCCAGGAATTTTAATTACCTGCATAGGCAATGGATAATAATTTTGATTAGTTCCTAACCTCATGTCATAGCTTCCATAGCTCATCCATAACTGAGTATCTTATGTACTTCTTTGCAGTGGATGAAATGTACCTTGCTTCTCTTATCAACAAAGGGCGAGAAGTTTTCACCAAAGGAACCACAGATCCTACTGCTCTTCGAGCTGAAACTATTCTTAAAATGGTGACTATAAATGGTGCAAAATCTATACTCTGGGATAAAGAAATAGGGTCACTTGAGGTTGGAAAAAAGGCGAGTCCCTTTTTCCTAATCTGTTATCTAGTCAAATAGATATTTTCCGTGCTTTAGGTGTTGCTCATTCTTGAATGTGGCAAAGTAGATCTACTTTTATAAAATTCTCCACCCAACTGGTCGACATTTGGCTATATCTTGATTGACACATTTTGGTATTAGTCTTTTTCTGACAATGTTTGCATGTTCACAGTGTATCATCATCTGTGTAGCTCTTAATTTATTCTAATGTTCTAGTGTATTCATTTGTATATCTGCAGGCTGATATTATCGTAGTCAATCCATCCTCCTGGTCAATGATGCCTGTTCATGACTGGTATGATTCCACTTTTGAAAAGGCATTAACAAACGCTTCCAAAATCAGATTGTTGTTTACACTGTTAATCGTTTTAGTTCTACCTGTTAGAAAAAATAAAGTT
The DNA here is from genome assembly GCA_903798385.1 of Fraxinus cuspidata. NCBI lineage: Eukaryota > Viridiplantae > Streptophyta > Magnoliopsida > Lamiales > Oleaceae > Fraxinus > Fraxinus cuspidata. The sequence continues at coordinate 15,412 of CAIGRP010057594.1, read as the reverse complement.
TCCCCCTTCATCTCACTATATAGACATGCTCTGAAATTCAAATACTGCAGTTACATGGTCTATTACATTGTATCAGAAACCCCAGAATAAGGTGACCAATTTCAGATAGCATGTGGATTATATCTTGTTGAAAAAAGGACTCTGATTGACACTTACATTGCAACTGTTTCGTTTTCTTTGACTTTAATGTATTTGGCTGGGACTGTATTGGTTGAGCAGGCAATTCTGAAAGTGTTTATACCCAAAATCCAATAGGATGACATAATATTGAGATCATTTGAGATAAAATGTACACCCCATGTCTTGTAATTCAAGAATATCGGATACTGCTTTTATATTGATAACATTGGCTTGTTGAGTACGTACAGCCATAAAGGGTCGGTTCCAGCCCCGCAAAAGATGAGAGGATAAAATACTTTTTTGGTTCAGAAACAAAAAAACCCAAATCCCTATGAGTCTCACCCCCTGCCTTCCCTTTCCTGCCCAGCCCAAACCAATCTCAATCCCTTCTCACAAATAACCCAGCCCAAAGACATTCACTCTCTTCGTTCTCACTTCTCAGACATAAGTTCACTGTTCACGGTGTCACAGCGACGATTTTCTCGTGCTATGCATCCTGGTACCGCCCCTGGGTACATACTGACTGTTGAAGTACAATAAATATGTTTGTGTATAGCTTCTCTTATTCACTGTAACAGTGACGCTTATTTCAAGTTACCCATATATATATACACATCACTGTGCTTTTAGTTTTTGATGTTGTAAGGTTCAATCCGGATGGACCTGTTCTCGCTTGATTTAATACCTCATTACTCTTAGTTGTCTTTGGAATTGGGCATATGTTATGGTTCTTCTGTGTGTTGGTGCTTGTGGTTTAATGTGAAAGCCATTTTGATCTCTTCATCGTTGAAATGTTTGTGACAAAATAACAATTGCAGCATTTCTAGCCTCGTTTATTCCATGCGAACTGAAAATATAACATCGGTTATGTGCAATGGTCGTTGGATTATGAGAGACAAGCGAATCTTGAATGTGGATGAGGTATGTTGTATGGTTTAACACTTGCTTTGGATCATCACTTCAAATCACCCGCTGAATCTTAGGGGTGAACTACTGTTGACAGGAAGAAGTTATATCAATGGCTAAGCGTGCTTCCACTCATCTTCTGAAGAAAGCAGGCATCCAGATTCCAAGCAGAATGAATATTGTGTAATCAAAGCTGTAACGCTTTGTATGTATGTATGTATGTATGTATGTAATACATGTTGTATTTCTTACAAAACAATAATGCCAATTGCAAAAACACAGTTTGTAAAATTTTCTTATGCGAAGAGATTTCAAAATGTAAAAGTAATTTATCTCCAACGAATGAAATGACATGATGGAAAATCTGAACAAGTAAGAGCTAACGTTCAGGAAATTATTCTCACTAATAATATTAACCTAAACCATTGTTAATGTAGATATAAAAGTTAGATAAAAATGCAATTAATTGTAGAAATTTAGTTTACCCTTTCTTTTTCGACCTAACTAAGCACAATGGATATATCAGGTCTCTTCATAAGAAGTTCATTCTCATCTTCATATCCATGTGTAACGCTGACAACAGGAGACTAGCTAGTGAGTGCTGTAGAATTTCTTACTCGATTATAAAGGCGGTAAAATTATATATTATATGCGTTGAATTGCAATTGAATTCTACAAATCTCAAATTCTACGTTTTTAATTCATGGAAGCCTTCACGATTTTCCACAACCTTTAAATCCCTAAAACTTCCAGAATTTTCAAATCTTTCTCCCTCCCTCCTTTTTCCATATTCACTTCAAGTTGAACAGAAATCGGAAAAATATTGGAAATTGTATCCTCAATGGATAGCCCCTCTTTCAGAAGCCGCCGCTTCCAGTCTAAATTACCATCTGACCAAAAGATTCGACGCCGAGTTGCTCAGATTCCAGTCCAATCCGTTGGATCGGAGTCCAAAACCTGGTCTGCTTTGAAGATCCAGAAGAAATTCAGGGGATTTTTGGTGAGGAAGAGCGTCAAGAGGATTAAAGCTATAAAAATCCAAGTGGATGAAATTGAGGGAATGTTGTTGAAGAGTGAAGTTGTGGAGTTGATCAGAAAGGATGCAAGGGAGAGGATGAGGATGAATGAGGGTTTGATGGCTCTGCTTCTTAAGTTGGATTCGATTCCTGGTGTTGATTCGGGGGTTAGGGATTGCAGGAAGGCTGTGATTCGAAGGGCTATAGCTTTGCAGGAAAGGATTGATGCTATTGCTTCGGTTAATTTGGTAAGCAGTGGTGAGAATACTGACGAGGATGAAGCGTTCAAGGAGCCTGTAACCCTAGAAATTATGAACTCTGCGGAAGACAATAGCTCAGATGGAATGATGGATTTAATGGAAAATAATTCAGTTAAATTTGAAGATTCAGAAAAATTGGAGGACTCTGCAGAATTTAGAAATAGTTCGGTTGAAGAGACTTTGGTTGAGAAGAATGAGCAAAAGAATGATGATTGGGCAGAGGTGGAATGCCCAGGAAAAGAAAAGGTTGGGTCAAGGATTAGAACAAGGAATGACAATAAGAGAAATTGCGAGGTGTTGGAGCGTATAATGGAGGACAATAAGAAAATGATGAGGTTGATGATGCAGTTGTTTGAGAGGAACGAGATGCAAACTTCAATGCTGAGTGATTTAACGCACCGGGTGGGGCAACTGGAGAAGGCATTTACGAGTGATAGGCTCAGCAGGACGAAGAAGAAGAAACTTGCTGCTAGCAGAGCAGAATAAACTGTGTGTGAATTTCTGCATTCTATGTTTGCTCTGTTTCGGAGTTTTTAACTACTAATTTGTTAATGTAAATAAATGGATTACCATTTCTGGGATTGCTTTTGAACAGAAAATATATTTTTATCATTGAATATTGCACAAGTTTTTGTGAATATGTTGATACTGGATGCTGAATGAACACAAGTTTGGTTATTTCTCAATTCAGTTTAGTTCCCACTGCAATTTATTGCATAATGCAAGATATAATTGTAGGGTTCTTTTAGTTGGATAGCATCCAATTCTACTACAAAATTTTTGTTTCTTGTTTGGGTTATTTAGGTTTACTGCACTTGAAGAATGACTCAAACCTCGTCTTGATGTCATGAAGACATAATTCAGGGACATGCTTAAAGCAGTGGTAAGATGTCGGTACCTCAAGAAAGTCATGCAGCAGCCCCTGGATCTTCAGACTCATCAGATGGGATGGCAAAAAGAAGGGGAAAAACGTAGGTAAATGATCCAACTCCTCTTGGATTTAAGTTTACGAGCAATTGTCTCTTGATGGATGAGATACAGGTGATAGAAGATTAATGGTGTCGTCCAAATGTATAGCTTTAGTAGTTAATTCTTCTGGCACCCTCTTGCATTGCATTTCTGAGGAGAGAAAGGATTATCATAATGAAGAGTATTATGTGCTAGTGGTTCTTTCACAAAATTTTATGACTCGAGAACTCTCTACCTCCTTTGTTAAACCCCAACCTACTCTCAATGTGTTGACCTGACCTTCCGTACCTGATGTTCCATCACCTTATGTGGACTCATACGAGCTTGAGTGTCTAAGCTCATCCCTCCCCATTCATAGAAAATTTGAAACTCTACAATGACAAAGAAAGGAACACTGTTAAGCAAGATATTTCCTTTATGGGTGGCTTTGATGGATTTGCCAGATACTATGTAGAAGAAAATCTGGGTGGTTCCTCCTTTGAAGAAGAGGTTAATTTCCTTGGATGTGAAAATGAATTTCCCGACGACCAAGAACTATTATGTATCCTTTGCAACAATTATCGATGTCGCTCCTTGGGAGAAGATTTTGCGGTGGACCCTAGCACTCTCCAAATCGAAAATGATGTTGACTTCGAACTCATTACCAAAAAAATGCACAAACACCCAACGATAACTAGAAGTAGATCTAGATGGCATTAGTAATAAGTTTCAATCTGCTTTGAGGATTTAAAGCCATTTGTTGTTTATTGTGTCTACATTTAATTGATTTCAATTACATCACTGGAATATTTATTGAATTTTTAGTTAAGAGTATGTACTTGCATTTCCTTTCGAGAGGTCTTGACTACGTCCCTCGCTTTTGTTTGTTATTTCTCTTTTATTATTAGTTAAATATTGTTGCTAAAAAAAAATCTAAAGCATAAATGATGAGTGGGATTTGTAAGCAAGCCATTTGTCCTTTGTATGCGTCGAAGCCTAGTAAAGCAACAAAATCTAAAGCATATATGATGAATGGGATTTGCATGCAAGCCATTTGTCCTTTGTATCTGCAGAAGCCTAGTAATACGAATAGCGGTAAATGAGTGGTGGTGGAGTGGGAGGTATATACGAGTCTTATAAAATATTTGAATAAAAAGTAGTTTGACTAAAGTTTTTTTACACTAAGATATTTATAAACACCTAAAAGCAATGAGCCAAAAATAAACTTGGTGACATACCACTTATATCATATGAGAACCGAAGAAGGATGAAAGTATCTTTCGAATTCAAAATGGTCAAAAATTGAGTCCTTGTTTGATGTAGTTTAAAATCAGATTTTTAGTAAATTTTAATGAATTGTGTGATTAAAATTAATTTTTAATTTTGACTTGAAATTTTTATCAACTTTTGGTTTATACTAAACAGGGAAGAGTTTTGTTTGCTATGATTGAATTTTCATGTATGACAATAATACTTTTGAGAATGCTAGATAATATGTTGACAATTTATTTTGGTGGGTAAATTCGTCCAAGGGACCCAACCTTCTATAGAAAGGATAAAATTGTTTAAATTTGATTCTTTTTATTTCTTTTAAGGATAATTATAATCATATTTGTGCACCACATTTTAATTATAATGAATGTCATCATTTTTTGCTCATGTTTGTACTTATTTTATTTAATTTTTTTGACACATTCATATTTTTAACCTTTAAGTAATCAGCACATCTCATCTCTAGTTATAATTTATATCCAAATATTCTGATGGCGTGTATTATAATGAAGGGCAAATATATATTATCAAACTTTCATATTTTATTGTTAATTTTGCTTATTTAAAAATATAATAGGCAAATAAATCTTTTTACGCTCCCAGTGAAATTTTTGGATAAAAATCATCATCAAATATAAGAGGTAAAAATAAGAAAAGAATGTGAAGAAAAAAAGTTAAAGACATAAGTGCAAAAATGTGTAAAGGTTGATGATGTATGTTGTAAATAAAATGTGATGTAATAATTGCGTGAGTATAATTATAATTTTTAAAAACAATAATCATTCAAAACACGTCAAATGTTTGGATAATTTCTCCTTTTAATCAAACGAATTGCAGTTGGAACTCGGAATTTACCATATATTTTGGTCCTCTTTATGAAACTTTTATTGAGTGGACTCATTTGTCATTATGTGAAGATTCAACACCATTTCAGTCATTTACTAATCTCGCAATCTCCGTCCCTTCCCCCTGCCTTGTTCTCCTCCGCTGTGTTGGGTTCTGCTATACCTAAAAAATCCATTTTCTTTCTCACAACAACCTAAAATGGCGGTTTCATATGCGTCTCTGGTAAGTGTAGTGCACAAACCCTAATTCTGCTCTTTACTTTTTATCAAATTTCCATATTTGATTTGCTATTTTTCTACTTTCAGTTGAATATTAGCTCAGTTTCAGTTCCACAAGCCAAAACGTCACCACGCTCCATTTGTGCTCTCTCTTCTGCCAAGCCTGGGAAATGTGCGTTATCTTCCTTGAGCTTTATCTCCTGTCCGTTGCGCCTCTCATCTTCGTTTTCAAGACCCACTCTTGTGAGAAATAGTGGCGCTCTGTTTTCCCCGGTTAGAGCGATGGCCGAGGTTTGTTTTTGCTTACTGACTTATTTTACGCTAAGAATTCGAGATATTTGAACAAGTAACAACTAGAAATTACATTTTGATGGGGAAACAATCAAAAAAATGTCAATAAACCTTATGTGATGATAAGGTAGTGGATGATATTTTAAACTATAACCTTCCAAAGGAATTCTAACGCTAGATTAGTTTAGATTCTTCTTGGAACTAATTGTAAGAACTTGAATTAATGCAAGATGGTAAATTGGGAATTGCATATTATAGCAATTTTACTGAAATTTTAAGTTGATAGTACCATAACTTGAGGAAAATAGAGCTTTATACCATTTGTTTAAAAGATGGGGTTTGAATGAAAAATTGGAGGTTTGGTTTTTCATTTTGAGGAAGAAAAACTAACTTCTTTTTTTAGTATGGTGGACTACAGGAGAGAACAAGATATTTGTGCTTCTGAATTTAAAATGATGGGTGGGATTGATAATTGATCTATTTCTCTGCCATACTAAATAGTGGAAAATGTTTCCACTCTTCATTTCCTTTACCTCTTGGCTCTTTCTACTATTCAAGACACTCCTTATAGCATTTGGAATATTAATTCTGTTGTTACAGGAAGCTGCATTACAATCCAAAGTGACTCACAAAGTTTATTTTGATATAAGCATTGGAGAGCCTGTAGGAAAGCTTGCTGGGAGAATTGTAATTGGATTATATGGTGATGATGTGCCGCAGACTGCAGAGAATTTCCGTGCTCTGTGCACAGGTTTTCTAGTTTTATTTTATGAACGTTAATATATTTATGGGTGTGAGCATTAGTGCAGATGCATATATTTTCACTTATTTTTTTGTCATTTTGAATATATCTTGTTACGAATGTGCAATTGAACAGGAGAGAAGGGATTTGGCTACAAAGGATCCGCGTTCCACCGTGTTATTAAGGATTTTATGATTCAAGGAGGAGATTTTGATAAAGGAAATGTAAGATGTCTTTTAACAAACTAATTTCCATTTAATTCGTTACTCGGATTAAAGTTAGCTATAAATACTTATATACTTATTGCAACTTTTAGGTGAATCCTTGTAAGTTCTTTCAATTAAGAGTTATATAATTGTATTACATTGAGTTTATTTACTGTTAATTAAACTCATGTAGAGGTGAACATTTCTTGCATTGTGCTTTCCGTATTAGAATAATTGATGTCAAAGAACATACTCAATGAAAATATTTTACCTCAAAAACCAAATATTTCTTCTAAGAATTTTTTTCCCATTGAAATTCAAGCCCCCAAATTTCAGTATTGATTGCTTAGCATTTTGCCTTTTTATGTTGAAACAATATCCGACGTAATATAAATTGTTTATCCAATATCTAATGTTATTGACGTGCTACCTTATATGTGAAGTATTGACAGGAAGGAAAATGCAGACAAACTAACCTTGATACAAATTTTGTGTATGAGCTCCCTGTTACTTAAAATGGAAGGAAAATGAGTATACTTACACTTCAGCATTTGGATGTTTTAGTTGTCAGAAGTTAGAGTGGAAAGGTTGTTGGCTTAAGGGTATGATTTCATAAAAATAAAAATTGCATCAAAACATTATATTTTGGTGGAACAAAGGACAAAAAGATGTATCATTACACCATCATTTTCCTTTCAAGGTTTCATCATTAACCTGGTGCTTGGATACACTTACATCCTGGGGGTTCTTTTGATATGTCAAGTTGCTGCTATCACCACACACAGGACAATTATGTTGTTGTCTACACTCAATTCTGTCTTTCTCAGCTTATGAAGGTTTATTGTACCACTACTTTGCCCTGGTCTTCTCATTATTTATTTTTTCTATAACTAGTTTAATTTCTCATCTGTATTAGTTTCTGCCTCACTTGTTCTCACTTTCACTGTATGCCATTTTTTCTTTTTACTTTTGAATGGATAGCAGTCACGTTAAAGATGATTATGAGTAGAGGATTAGTATATTTAATGTTCTATGATTTGAATAGGATTTCCATTGTGAAATATTTATGTTGTACATATTGACCACTTAACATTAATAGCCAACTTACTGTATATTCTTTTTCACTTTCATTTTTGGTAGCTTCAAAATAAAAAGTCAATAAGCACCTTCCATTTGCTTGTTTTGACTTGTCCTTAAAGTAGTACTCGAATTGTTTCATAATAAATGCAGGTTACCTTCTCTTTTGTTGATTGGAAGTTTATCAGTTCACGGTCACAGAGTTATTAATTAATCTGGCACTCGGGATTACTGGTTTTGCAGGGTACAGGTGGTAAAAGCATATATGGCCGTACATTCAAAGATGAAAACTTTGAGTGTATGTTTTCTCTCCATTTGGTTATTCTTTTATTCTAAGTTCTTGTTAGTATCGAGTGAAATGCATTTGATGTTTGCAGTAATTCATACTGGACCTGGAGTTGTTAGCATGGCAAATGCAGGCCCTGATACCAATGGAAGCCAATTTTTCATTTGCACTGTTAAGGTAATTAGCATTCTCAACTGATATTATTTTATAGCACTAAATCAAAGATAATAACATTTTGGTGATTTCTGAGTCGAGTACCAAAATAGGTGGTCGAGTCAAAGTGGGGAATTTACCTATAAATATATCTTCGTCATTTCTTATTCTTATAAGGAAAAATATAACCAGCTTTCACAGGATTTCTGAAGATAAAAAATCACATTGCCAATTGAAAATTAAAAGGAGAAAGAATTTTTCCTTCTTTCTCTGCTTCTCAAGTTATTGAAACTGAAGATAAAAGTCTACTGAACAATCCACAATCTTTTGGGCACTCAAAGAAGCAGCTGGGTCAAAGTAAAATTTATATGGGGCTAACAAGACTGATGCGCGACAAAAATGTGCATTGGTGTGTATTTTACTAGTATTTCTGTGGGATGAATTACAGACACCATGGCTGGACCAGAGGCATGTGGTGTTCGGACAAGTTCTGGAGGGCATGGATGTTGTTAAGCTGGTTGAGTCACAGGAGACAGACAGAGGTGATCGTCCTAGGAAGAGGGTTGCAATAAGCGATTGTGGGGAACTTCCAGTGGTTTAAGGTGGGAATAGCAGATTTCTCATATTCTCAGCGTAGGGATTTTCATTTGCCCTTCAAATATTTGTGGGCTTGTTCCTGATATATAGGCTGTCTATGTTGTGCGGCTTTGTTCGGCAAGTTTCTTGTAGTTTCTGTATTTCGAGAGATGTTTAAAAGCGAGCTACAACTAGTTTCTGTACTATTATGGCAATGTTCTTTAGCATGCATATAATAAGATGGCAATGGGTATTAACATGTTTTTGCTAATTATTGTGTCTACGGACTTTTTCTCTCCTCCATACAAGTAAAATATGCCAGCTTATAAGTCTCCCAAACATGCTCTAATATGATCCCGAAAGCTCCTTATAAGGATCCATTTTTTTGGCAGCTTCACTTTATACTATCCTGTCAAAAGAAGTTTCTTAGAAGCACTTCCAAACATGTAGTGAGATTATACAAGTATATGCCCGGTCCTAAATATGTTGATTCCTATAGAACTGCTTGTGGAGCCCTGTGAGCTAATTCTCGTGGACCGTAACTCAAGGAGGATTCCAGGATCTTGTGCGCGACTCGACTGTGACCCGTTGGAGGACCAAAGAAAGAAGCGGAAGCTAATTCATGTAGCAACACGTGTAGCATGTTATATCCAGAAAGAATTTTTATAGAAAATCTTTTAGAAATCCTTATATATAATAGTTATTAGGAATACTAGGAAATCAATTGGGTGGTCTTACAAGTTGTAATTTATTCCCTATGGAGCCGACATAATCGAGTATAGCAGTTGATAGCTTATAGAGAATAATGGTGGCATTTGATTAAAGATCACTGTACAAACAGAGATTTTAAATCAATAAGATGGACATGGACACTTGCAACACAAGGAGAATGGTTTATGTATTTGCAGTGTTGTAGGGGGAAAACCAGAAAATAAACACCAAACGAAAAAAAAATTACAAGTCTACTAGCATGTGTAAGTGTTATGTCCTAAATTCAATCAATTGTGGACATAAATACTTTTAATATATAATCGATGCATGTCATTTATGACAATTCTATTATATAAATTAAATGATAGAATCTATATATTTAAGTCTTGGTAATTTGTTGTTAATCACAAGGAGTTGTGATTGTAAAATACAAATTATATACGACTGAATCTTAAATTATCCATAATCGTAAGTAATAACGAGATACGAATATCATTATTATGGAAGGACCATCACGAGTAGCATTTCTTACTTGTGAAATAAATAGCTGGTCTCACAATCTAAAGTGTAGTAACACTTAAGTAAACACGAAATTCGCTGGAGAGATTCTACATGAATAACCATCTAAATGTTAGTGTTAATCATTAACGTTTGGTAGTAGAATTGGTCCTTCGACTTGAGGTATCATAGTGCATTATATAAGGACAATCATACTTTGGTGTTGTTGGATATTGCTATACCGATGATTGCTAATACAACATCATTTGGATGTATCAAGAATCATATGAAAGTTGTGAATAATCAATAGAGTATTCATCATTCTTAAATAATAAGATATTATAATCTACATTTCATTCAGTTAAATTGATAACGAAATCATTGACCAATGTGTACTTATACATTGATTTATTAGTAGGATGAAAGAAATGATCAATAATTAAGATTGACACATATTTATATTGTGTAATTAATCGGATTATATTGACGAAATGATTATAGTTTCATGATAAACGAACAAGTTTGATTTTGCCATACCACGTAACATTTTCTGTCATGTGTATTACTCTAACACATTGTTAGGTGTCAATTTGAGACGACTGGAGTGAATTGATGATAAATTAAAAAAAGAGTATTTTAATTAGATCAAAATAATAATTTATGTTGTTAGGTATCGCGATCGAGAACATATTGAGTCACACACAAAAAGAAAATCAAAAGAATGAGATTTATAAATTAATTAAATAATTAACAAGCGTTGGACAATTAATTAATTGAGTTGCTCGTTAATATGCCCGAATTAATTAATTGGTTTAATTAATTCACGAACCAAATTAAATTAATTAAATATTTGATCGGATTAAGTTTAAGAGACGAGTTGAACCCACTTTAATTTATATTAATAAACTATTAGGGTTTCAGAAAAATTAAATAGAACATAATTCATAATCATACTAACATGAGAAAAGAGAAATCATAATTCTCTTATTCTTGTTTATTGTGTGGTTGTCCATTAGAGGCTTGACAATTGAACACCAGTCAATTGCATATCGTTATTGTTCGTATTCCAAGATCAATAAACGACTTTACAGAATCTATAAAAAAGTATAATTCATATAACAGTTTCTATTTAAACATAAAGCAGATTCTTTGTGAGAATTGAGATTATTTTATTGTGCATGAGACTAATTTGAAAATTCAATGGTTACGCCAATCATGGAATTACCAAAAATGTATGGATTCTTATAAACATATAGTATGGAACCACTACAAAATTCATTTTTGAATCATAAAATACCCGTTTTCTAGTCCATGAAAAAAAAAACTTGAAAGATATATTACAATTAAGGTATTAGATTTTTATGATAAAAGTGCAGTGTTGAGATAATGAACATTTACGCGGGGACCCCAATTTTTATCACAGGACAACTTAACTGAAAACTTGATAACTTGCATACTTTGCAGGGAAAACTCAATCAAATTCCCTCCCTCCCTCGTTCTTACAGGTGCTTTCGTAGCCAGAGGTGAACCATTTTTCTAAGAGAAGACGGGGAATGGACATATGCTTTACGCGACTAAATGTGTAACTGAAGCACTTCAGCACGAGAGTCTTGCGAAAAAAAATCGGGTACAAAGCACATTTCATATCCTATCTTCACATCAAAATTTAGCAAGTCTCTTTCCGACATATATATAAATTCATTCATGGGGGATCAGAAACTGTTCCAAGTATGGTTGAGAAACTTCCTAGTTTCAACATACAAGCAAACCACTAAAAAACTCAATTGTATTTTAGTACAAAGCCAATATGTTTGGCCAGCAGCATTCATCAAAATTGTATAAGAAAAACCAGAAACAGAAAAGGTGTTAACAACCAAACTCATCGCACCTTGCTGCTATACGTGTAGTCCAAACTGCAAGTGACAACCGGAAAAGGTGTTAAAACGAAAACTGTGGAAATCCCAGAATTTTAGATCTAAGTCGAGTAAAGTATCGTACCTCCTTTTGGACATTTGATTTAGCTACGCAGCAAAAACCACGAACAGTTCTTGCATCCAATTCTAATCCATTTGGCGTGAATCGGATTCGCATGAACGATATAATTCAGAACATTGATACTTTCAAAAACAAACCTTAAAGATGCTAGCTACCTTTATATATAGTCTTGATCATAGTGAAACTCTACTGCCTTGATCCTTGAGAATTATCCTTAGCAGGATCTCCATTCTGTCCGATCTGCTGGTAAAGCTGGTTCAAGGCTTGAAGATTCAAACCTCCCATATGACCTTCCTGAGAAAGACCAAGCTCTAGGCCTGGCATATGGTTACTAATATCCACTGAATTAGGGAATTCTAACCCATGATAACCGAGTTTAGGCATACGGTTCAAGCTTAAAACATTAGAATTTTGCAGAATCTCAGATCCAAAACCAGTGAAAGAAGGCCACGCCCCGGATGGAATATGGGATCTACCAAAATCTTCACCAATCATAGACAAATGATTCCTCATTCCGATTCGTGCTCCAATTTCATTGAATTTTGCATAGACACCTGACGAGACAGAACTTCCCTGTTCTGAAACAGAGGCACCTGCAGCCGTAATAGCTGATGCTGGGATTGTCCCGGAACCTGTTGCAGCAATAATTGATGGCTCAGCCTGCTGTAAAAGCCACTGAATTGTCTCTCCATCAGTTTTATGACCCAACTCTCTTGTCAACTGAAAAATTCTAGCTGCTGATAAAGCTGGTATCCTAATTCTTCTACCTCTCCCTTCAACTTTCTTATGCCTATCTTTGTTAGAGCTTCTTTTGGGGGCTAATTGCCTCTTTTTACTATCGTCCTTCACCTGTTCCAGCTTGCCTTGTGCCATGTTTGGGCTCAACAAGGCCGCCACATCTTGAGGCTGTTGCTTTGAGCCCTTGTGTTCCATTAGAAGAAGCGAAAAATGGGGCCTCTCGATTGATGAAGGGAACAAGTAAACTCGTAGACTTTCATCACCTTTTACTGTGGTTGCCTATTTTCTTAACGTGTTTTACTGGAAAAATGATGTTTTTGACGTTTTACTGCTTGAAGAAATTGCTGAGAAAGACCGGCTTTTTGACAAATTTTGTCCTAATCCACGAATCAGGCAAATGATGGTTAAATAGTAACCTCGTCCAAAGCAAAAGTAGATGTTCCTTTTAGTCTTGTTCACCCAAGAATATGCAAAATTTATACGCCCAAAACATGGATTTCCATTGTAAATGTGTTCATACTTGCTGGTAAATAGCAGTGATAATTTCTTTGATTTAGTTTCCAAACAAACTTGACCTCGAAAGAACCTTAAAGTCTAAGAAAAGGTCCCATAACAATTTTTTTTTTACTGATTAACCTAACTATCATCCAAAACTTGAGCTTGTATGGAATAAAGCAACCTTCTTATAATGCATAAAGGAAAAATTGGGATTTAAAGAACACGATGTAATACATTATTTTTCGGAAAACTCGAAAAATGTTTGGACAAAAAATATGTTCTTACAATTTACAACACCTAGCTTTCTTTAGTTTTTTATAACAAAAAAAAAAAAAAAGGGCACTAAAAATAGTATAATTATCTCATCCAACCTCCTCTTTCATTTTTTTGAGATATATATTAGTTAATTATAAAGAAATTGATAAGAATTGGTAGGTGGGCGTGATGATCGGTGGATGTGTTGTTGCCCAGCTTGAAGACAAATGGGGACACCCTTTAAAGCAAGTTGTTGACATATCATTTGGTATCACTTAAATTCAAAGTTTTTCATACGAAAAAAGATGGGTATACATGTCAATTTTTCAAAAAAGCAGTAAAGGTAATCAATCAATCAATCAATCTAATTTGTTATCACACTCTACTCAATTTTCTTTCTCAAGCTTTGTTTCTTCAGCCGGACTCAAATGGCAAACTATGAACCAATCAGATAATGGGCGAATAGTAGACAGTGTGTTTGATAGACAACTTTTTTTTTAAGGAGAAAATGCATTTTTTTTATTTTTTTGATGTGATGGTGAATATGTGGTTAGAAAGAAAAGTTATTGATACGATGAAAATTATTATTTTATTGAAAAATGTGTGGTTGAAAATAAATAGAAGAATAAGAATGTGACTCAAACATGAGCTCATAAAAAATCATTGACACTTCTTGAATTTGAATTATATTACTGGTGTCGTGTTAAACCGAGTTCTGAAGCGGGTTTCATAATTGGACTAGTCATAATTTGTAAAGGAATTAGACCGTTTGAGACTTTCGGTAGGAAAAAAATGCATTTTTTTTTTTTGAATATGTGGTTGAAAAAGAATGATGGTGAATATGTGGTTAGAAAGAAAAGTTATTGATACGATGAAAATTATTATTTTATTGAAAAATGTGTGGTTGAAAATGAATAGAAGAATAAGAATGTGACTCAAACATGAGCTCATAAAAAATCATTGACAATTCTTGAATTTGAATTATATTACTGGAGTCGTGTTAAACCGAGCTTCTGAAGCGGGTTTCATAATTGGACTAGTCATAATTTGTAAAGGAATTAGACCGTTTGAGACTTTCGGTAGGAAAAAATGCATTTTTTTTTTGTGAATATGTGGTTGAAAAAGAAAGAAAAGTTATTTATAAGATGAAAATATTATTTTATTGAAAAATGTTTGATTGAAAATAAGTAGAAGAATAAGAATGTGGCTCAAACATGAACTCATAAAAAGTCCTTGACAATTCTTGAATTTGAATTATATTATTGGTATGGTGTTAAACCGAGCTTCTGAAGTGGGTTTCATAATTGGACTAGTCATAATTTGTAAAGGAATTAGACCTTTTAAAACTTTCGATAGGAAAAATATGCATTTATTTTTATTTTTTGTGATTTGATGGTGAATATGTGGTTGAAAAAGAAAGAAAAATTATTGATATGATGTAAAATATTATTTTATTGAAGAATGTGTGGTTGAAAATAAGTAGAAGAATAAGAATGTGGCTCAAACATGAGCTCATAAAAAGTCATTGACAATTCTTGAATTTGAATTATATTACTGGTGTTTGGTGTTAAACCGAGCTTCTGAAGCGGGTTTCATAATTGGACTAGTCATAATTTGTAAAGGAATTAGACCGTTTGAGACTTTCGGTAGGAAAAAAATGCATTTTTTTATTTTATTTTTTGTGATGTGATGGTGAATATGTGGTTGAAAATGAAAGAAAAATTATTTATAAGATAAAAATATTATTTTATTGAAGAATGTGTGATTGAAAATGTGTAGAAGAATAAGAATGTGGCTCAA
>CAIGRP010057581.1:0-10462 GCA_903798385.1 Fraxinus cuspidata | reverse complement strand
TAGCAAATAAACAACAAAATAAATTAAACTATATTTTAAATTTTCAGGTTAATAATATTGGTCTTAACTAATAGTGATAGGTGTGTTTTACACCCATATCTAGGTCCTGAAACGATGTATTGAGTGAAATTCTATTCACTTCGTGTTTTTTTCATTAGTTAAATAACCAATTTGAAGATAAATCGAGAAATATGAACTTATTTGGTGCTTAATTGGGATTAGATGAAAATAAAGAGCCACCAAGAAGTTCGGACTTGATTAGAAGCTCTGAAATTGATAATTGGATGAAATCAGGAGTTTTGGAGAACAATTCAACTTTTGGAGAAGTTGTGGACCAACTTGAACACTATCGATACTTTGGAGGGTTAAATTTGAAGGAAATTAATGTTGAAGAACTAAAGTGGTTGAGTTCAGAAGACAGAGGATCAATCTAGAGGTATTTGAGAGTGATAGTGCCTGATTTGGATGAATTGCCTAGCGTGCCCCGCCCCGTCCCGTTGCCATCCATAAGTTGAAGGGGTAAACCTATATGAAAACTGGGATCAAGGGAAGAAGATGAGCAGGTTTGAAAAATAAAAGACTGCAACCTCATAATGCTTGATTTCGACTAAACGTCTAAACCCTTTGTGATTAATATTATGATGAAACCTTTGTTACTTACTTTTAATTGCTTATAGATATTTAGATAAAATTTAAAATAAATTCATAAAAATCCATCATGCTTTCTTGAATTAAAACTAGTAGTTAATTAAAGTAAAGTATTTAAATAATTAGTTCTCCTGTGAACAATATTTCACTCATCATTTGTTATGCTTCATTCACTTACAAAATAAAATCGATAACTAATAGAAATACTAGTACCCAAAAGGATCTAGCTTCTTACCTTTTATAGAAGATTTTAATTAAATGGGTCCAACTTAATCACATTTTAAAGAAAGGCCTCACTTTTACAAACTTCTTATAACTAACCTTATATTTCATAAAAGACCTAAAACACCCACATCTTTCATCCAGATTCCCCCCTAAGTCCCTGTCCTGCCCCCAGTTTTGCATTTCAGCTTCTTGAATTTGACTTGAAAGCCTTGGACAGACAGAAACATGGTCAATTTTGATTCGATTCGATTAGAGTATTCTAACTAGTTTATGATTTGAGAACATCTAAAAAATTTTACATAAAAATGAGGCATTGAACACCCTCATTTTCTAAGATTCATATTTTTCTCGAACTAATTTTAATTATATATTTCATCAATTTTTATCAAAATCTACAAAAAAAAAAAAATTGATTTTTAGCTAAACCAAACGGGGGCTAAAACTTGTAAATTGTAAATATTTTATAGTACATATGTTGGAGGCATGTAACTTGTTTTCCATACGCAATAATGTACGGGTAAAAAACTAGTATTTCATAAAAGACCTAAAACACCCACATCTTTCATCCAGATTCCCCCCCATGTCCCTGTCCTGCCCCCAGTTTTGCATTTCAGCTTCTTGAATTTGACTTGAAATCCTTGGACAGACAGAAACATGGTCAATTTTGATTCGATTCGATTAGAGTATTCTAACTAGTTTATGATTTGAGAACATCTTAAAAAATTTACAAAAATATGAGGCATTGAACACCCTCATTTTCTAAGATTCATATTTTTCTCAAACTAATTTTAATTACCCATTTCATCAACTTTTATCAAAATTTACAAAAAAAAAAAAAATTGATTTTTTGCTAAACCAAACGGGGGCTAAAACTTGTAAATTGTAAATATTTTATAATACATATGTTGGAGACATGTAACTTGTTTTCCATACGCAANTAATTACCCATTTCATCAACTTTTATCAAAATTTACAAAAAAAAAAAAAATTGATTTTTTGCTAAACCAAACGGGGGCTAAAACTTGTAAATTGTAAATATTTTATAATACATATGTTGGAGACATGTAACTTGTTTTCCATACGCAAAAATACAAGAAAAAAGCAATTCTTATCGCATTCTTGATACGTCAATTAGAGGTAACTAAACTTTATTGAAGAAACAGTACGTGATGAAATTTGCAAGTCTTCTTATTCGATCACATTTATAAAATATCATTCGTGGGCCCACTATGTATAAAATTGAGCATCTCAAACACGAAGCTACAAACTTTAAGGAATTGTTTCTTTATTGATCGAATGAGTCCATGATATGATCTGTGCTATACTTTATTAAGGAAATCGTGTCGTGTAGGATAATTACAGATTACTAAAATTGAAGCACGTAATATTAAATTAAATATTGTTAATTAAGAAAGTCATTATTCGACAATACTGTTTAATAAAGTGGTGTTTTGATCCTCACACGCCATGAAATCTCAACAAAAGCATATTCGAGACTCATTGGAAAACAATTACATCAATAATGTGCGTATGCTACAAGATCAAGACTCAATTATTGAATCCAAATTGTACCCCTAGTTGGTTAAGTTAAAAAAATTGATTAAATTTAAATTAAAGTCAACAATTAATTTTAACCACATACTTACGATACACATCTTTTCAACCATGTATTCCATCGACTTTTATCAAAATTTAACATGAGCTATATTTAAAAGTTTATTGAAGTTTGTATTTAAAAAATGGTGAGAGTAGAACTCTATATCAAACAAGAAACTTGTATCACATGTAAATCCTGGCAGTTAATAAGGCATCGATGTGATGAGTGACTTCTTCGCTCTCTTTTTTATTGTAGATATGTTTCGTTCTCATAATTGTTTCTTGAGATATTTGACAACAATAATAAATATGTTTGACAGACTGTATTGAATAAGGTAAGGATCGGAATTTACAACATGCTCGTCTTTCTTAAATTTGTCCATTCACGTGCATGAAAATGACACGGGAGATTGTTCATTTATAGAAATGAATAATGAAAATGTGAACAATTCTTTTGATTTCACAAATGTGTGGATAGAAAGGGTTATAGATGGAAATTTTGGGAATCAATTTTATTGAAAATTTGCTGCATGACATGTCGCCATAACATCCGCTTGATCTAAATAATGTTATCTAACAATAATATTAGAGCACTAGTCTATTTGTCATTATGTTATAGGTTGAATTAAATGTAAAATTATGAGTTTAACATATTACATAATACAATATAAATTAGCGTTGTAACATTAATGGTATTAAATAACGTTACTTTTGATTTTTTAGTGTGGTGGACAAAGGGGACCCTACCATACATCTTATTAGTCCGATCATAAATTTGCATGAGTGGTAGTTACGAGGTCCTCTCTAATTGGTCCACGTGTTTATGATTCCTTTAGTAGATAAAGTCCATGCTACCCAATTTAATATTTTATTATTGACTAAAATTATTTATACAATAATGAAATTCCTTTTAGTAGTTGAGAAATGAAGTTCGATCCACTATGATCCATCGTCTCATTCTCCGATTGTTAGGTAATTTTGGATAGAGTCATACAGCCCCGTTTGAGCCCATTGTCTACAAATTCATTTTTTTTCTAAATTCATTTTCAATCACACATTCTTCCAATAAAATAATTTTATACGTAAATACAAAATAAGTTTACGCATAAACACAATATACCAAATACTTGATAGTTTGATGGATTAGCTTTGTATTTTCTATATAATAGACAGAGCTTGAATTACATAGTATTAAAATCGAACCGGATTGACTAATAATCATCCTCACTGGGTGGATCTTAGTGAAAATTGGAACCAGTTCAATGTAAATCAGCTAGTTACCCAATTCGTTCAAAGCCAAATTACGATCTAACAATAATCCGTCAGTTGAACCACTGATTCGCTAGCTGAATCACTAATTCGGTGATTTGTTCATACCGACGATCAGGTTAAATTTGATAACTATGAATACAGTTGATTTATGAACTCAAATTTGATAACTATGAATATAGGTGAATTATGAACTAACATCTTAGATAAAATACTCAATATATTTAAAAAATAATGCAAATGTACAAGTAAAATGCTAGACAATGGTTAGTGTCTCAACCCAATCCAAACCAATGTTGTTAGGTTTGTAAATTTATTTCAGTTTGACTCGAGTAATATGAACCTGATAATTATTTAATTCGCACATTATTTATATTAAAGACTATATTAAATTTTAATCAATCCTCATTCAATTCAGTATAACTGTATTCCAAAGGTCGATACAACAGTAAATCAAGAACTACTGTATTTCAAAGGTCGATACAACAGTGAATCAAGAACTACATATTACACACATGTCCGAATTATTATCCTCATCTCTTTATCGAAGTGCATTAAAAATTAGAGTTAAAAGAAAGGGTTCACGATAAACACGAGGGGGTGTCCACTTTGAATCCTCATCCAATTCCAATTAAATATAGTGTAAACAAAATAAGTAAAAAATTAAGTTAAAATTAAAATTAAACCAAGCTTATCCATTACCCACCACAATTATCTAAAGGATAATTGCAGCAAAAGTCCCAAACCTTTGAAATATGTACAGACTTTCCTCAAATCTTTGATTTGTTGCAGTTGATATCCCTAATATTTCCAAATGTTTCAGGTGAGGCCCTTTTGGATGATTTACATCCATTTCTCCGTCAATTGACCACCAAAATAAAAAATTGACCATTTTTTTTTTTTATCAAAATAGGGGATGGCAAAATGGTAACTTACTATTTTTTCCATAAAATAATTAAAAAGTTAAACCGAAAACCAAAAAAATTGAAAGAAAAAGGAAAATGTATCTTTTTCTCCCTCACCCTCACCCTCACCCCCACCCCCACGGACAAGCCCAATCTTTCAACCCAAAACCAGAAATCTGTCATCGCCATCGACTACCACCACCATCACCATGAAAAATCACGCGGTGGGGATCGGCGTCCACGCGGTGGATGGATGCGGCGAGTTTATTGCAGTGGGAGAGGGGGGAAGTCTGGATGCACTTAAAAGCGCTGCTTGCTATTGCCATCAGAATTTCCACCGCAGGAAAACTAAAGGAAGAGGCACTTTTGTCTTTCACAACCACCTAAACCAGCAACAATAGCTACTTTTTACCCACCACCCACACGGGCATTTTAGTTACAGAAGCCCAAGTGGGTACCTCCACGTTGCTCACCCGCATCAGCAGAGACTCTATCTCGCCTTGTCGTCGAGTTCAGGTGGCGGAGGAAGTAGATAAAGAGATTAGCTTGAGGACTACTATTCCAACCCCAGCGCCGACACGATAAAGAAAAGGTTTCTGGCTAAGTTTACACAAGAACAAAAAGACAAGATACTGAATTTGGTGTTCACAGTGGTGATGGTGGTCAATGGTGAGGAATTAGGCTTGTGCGTGGGGGTGAGGGTGAGGGAGAAATGTATTCATTTTCCTTTTCCTCTTATTTTTATTCTTTGTTTTTTATTTAACTTTTCGATTCTTTTATGAAAAAACAGAAAGTGGTCAATTTTTTATTTTGGTGATCAGCTGACGGAGAAATGGATGGAAACCGTCCAAAATGGTCTCACCTGCAAAGTTTGAAAACGTTAGGGATAACGGCCGCAACAAATCAAAGATTTGGGAAAGTCCGCTAACGTTTCAAAGGTTTGGGTTTTTTGCTGCAATTATCCCTTATATAAACCCATGCAATCAAAGAATAATAGACTCCCCAGTAGCATTTTAATATTTCAAACTTCTCCAAATTTTTCTCTGCAAAAATTTCAATGGCGTCAAGGAAGAGCTACCGGTTTCTTGGAGCAGTAGAGAAAATGCAGTCGATCGAATTCAATGAACAATTCGAATTCGATGAATCTCAAATTTGGAGTACCAATGAAATCACCACTAACCCATCTGAAACTAAAAAAGCGATTTCAAATCCGATTCCCATCAGAAAACAACACAGAAAAATTACAACCGAAATTGAATCGAAATCTCTGCCGTTCAACGTACCGGACTGGTCCAAAATCCTTCGAGATGAGTACAAAAATCGTAGCAGAAATTGGGAGGACGACGTCGAAGAAGATGAAGATGAGGACACAAATGACAGATTACCCCCTCATGAGTATTTAGCCAGGACTAGAGTTGCTTCGTTCTCGGTGCACGAAGGGGTAGGAAGGACATTAAAGGGGAGAGACTTGAGTCGGGTAAGGAATGCTATATGGAAGCAAACTGGATTTGAAGATTAATTAATCCATTGTTTCGGATAATTATAGTCGCAAATGCTCTGGTTTTGGGTGCTACTTTTGATCGACTTTGATTCATAGGATCATGATTTACGGATGTAATGTAATTCTAACTTTTAAATATTCAGGAAAAAAAACTTAAATAGTCATTTTCTTTTCTATATGGCAAATTTTGTTGCAAACTTTGTTGTTGGATTTTAATTTTGATGCTCATCTTCTCGTGTTTAGTGTCTAATGTTCGACCCTTACCGTTCAACCTGAGTACAGACCCTTATTGTTCAACCTGATTATAGACGGTTTATGCTACATATCTTTTGGGTCCCACAAGTACTATTCATATAATTATCGCTCAATTCTATCTCTTTATTTATGAAACCATTTATGAACACTTTCCAAACAAACGTCTATCTTCTGACTCGGGAAGTCTTATTATAGATAATGTATTTTGACATATTTTAATTTTTCATTAATGTCATTTTCAAGAATGGTAGATTGTAGTAGAAAATGGGTAGGGTGGGTGGTGGTGGGATGCAGACTTTTGGGTTTATTCGATTGGTAGGTAAGAAAACAATGGGCAAACTGAAGACAACCTTTGAAGTAAAACACACTTTTGTTGAGTTTGGTTTTAGGAAAGGGAACCTTCTACTATTAATAACTGAGTTATTTCCTATTACAAAGTTAATCATCAATCTTTGAGGTTGAGTAAATTATTCTTGATATTTTGAGGCGGATGTAGGGGTGACTGTCTCAATTCCCCGGCCCATTTCATTTTGAAGGGTCAATTTTTTATTTTTATTTTTTTATGTGTAATTTTTTTATTTATTTTTTTACATATTAGCTCGAATTGAATTTTTTTAGTTTGATCCTAAATTTGTCCCTAACTCGACTTAACGTAGTGGAAAATGGCCGGACTAAAATTACAAAGTAGCATGGACTCTGTCTTCCTGTATCGAGCCCAATACTTCATAAAAAGGTTTTTATAAATGTCAAATACTAAAAGGCCCCGTATGAATCCAATTTTTATAAGAAAATGTGTTTTGAAATAATAATATTTTGGAGAGTGTGTGATTAAAAAATAAAAAATAAAAATCTATTTAAGTTGTAAAATTATTTTATGGAAGAATGTGTGGTTGGAAATGAGTTTTGAAAATATAGGGGCCAAACATGGCTAAAAATATTTGAATGGTGAGTTCTTTCATTTTTATTTATAAATATAGAGTATTGAGTTTTAACTTTTAATAAAATATACACAAGTCTATTGATTATGTCTATTCTATTATCCTTTCTCTATAATTGATAACATAGTATCAGCAAGATAATTTCATAAATTAGGGGGGAGAGATAGATTCTCGCTTCTTTTTTAGTGTGTTAATGAATAATTTTAGAGAGACGCTATTTTCATGCACAATTTTTATATATCTATCCACTTTTTAAAAAAAAAAAAATCTATATTGCATTTTTTACCTTGCATAAATTTTAATAATCCAAATTCTATATAACCCCAAAAGATCCATACACATGAGCAGTCAATACCTTTAAATCTAATTTTAATGTTTATAAATAATTTACATTTTGTTAAACTTTGTGGATATATAGATTTAATTGAACGAATTTAATAATAGTAATGTTGGAATGTAATGGGATGAGTATAATACTTTTCTAAAATTTTAAATTTTTTAAATAAGTATGGATATAGGGTGGGATGAATATAAAAAGTGATGTTGATATATAGTGTTTATATGAATGAATTTAATAAGGATAATATTGTAATATAACGTGGATGAATATAATATTTTTTAAGAAAATTTTAAATTTTAGTCTGATAGATTTAGAATGAAATGGATATATAAAAATTGTGGATAGAAATAGCACCCCGTAATTTTATTATTTCGTCTCTATAAAATTTTCTATGCACGCTCATGGCCTTCATTTAATTAAATTCATGAACTATAATTATCCCTCTACCAAATTGTGGTGTTCAAATAAATCTATCTCTCTAGTAGATATTAGCTTTATTACTGTGTGATGTAAAGCAATTTAATGTCTCTTTATTTATTTTTTTATGTTTATTGATAAGTTATCAACTATTGAACTTGTTTTAAATTATATTATAGATTCTGAGCAAGCACAATATTATATTTATAAATATATTAGAAGAATGTTTTTGTTATCGCTCCTGAAGAAGCACGTATAGTAATATTCTAGAAAAATATTGTTTTAATTTTTTTTCTTGAATAAAATGCATTTTTGTTACTTTAATATTTCAATAGAATATTACTTGCTCTCGACAAGCATAATTTTTTATATATTCAATGTTATATTTTTTTTATCTCCTAAAGAGCAACTCCATTTAAAATCTAAATAATAATTGGTTGTTGCTTATAAAGAAGCACATCATTACATTAATATTCTTTCAATTTTTTGGAAGAATATTGAACTATTAATCCTGTAGAAACATTGGTTTAAATTTATTAGTATTCAAAAAAAAAAAAAAATTATACTCTAGAAGTAACGTATGGCTTGAAGAATATCATCATCTAATTAAACGAAGAAAAAATATTGTTCTATATGCATAATTCCTGAATTAATGCTTACCCCACAAGGAAAAATATGCAACTTGTTGCATATTGCAAGATCATGATTCACCACGATTTCACGTCAGCTACAAAAGAACTCCATCAAGTACCCACATATCTTTGAACATTGATGCCTCAAGGCATAGTTGAGCAAAAGGTGCATTGACCACAGAGGCTCCCTTAGCGATAAAGTATGTAGAACCTAGCATTTGGCTACAAACGTTGGAGGCCTATGCCAGTAATAGGACTAAAGGCCTCGGCTGTGCCTTGGACATCGATGAGAACCATAGTGCAAGTTCTTGCACAATCAACGTGGACTTCAGTGCATTAAATTCATGTTTACACACAATAAATTAGTGGACAAGTGTCACAAAGCAAAAACCTTAATGAGCTTTGGAAATAAGACTAAATCATGACTTTCCTACGTAATAACGAGGGAATGTCAACTTACAAAAATAACTAAAATATTCCTAAAGTTGCTTATAATTAAGACTATTATACATAATGAAAAAAGAAAAGAAAAAATTGATATCCAAACTTCCACTCTAGAAAAAAAACTCCTTGGATTAAAAGAAAATTCGAGGTCACACCTCTCGAAAATTCAATGGAGAGCTCTGAAAATTCTCTCTTTCTTTTTAATACGGAAATTGACTTCCAAAACACACTAAAATCTCCCAAAAGAGGAAAAACCTGTCGAAATTGGAAGGGAAAACTACCGTTCACTTTAAAAATGAACAATCATTTTTTGAGGTCAACACAACACACATCATATTCACATTGACTACTTTGATCTGTTAATTGGTCCTTATATGATCACACAATGTTTGATCCTATCTTCAAAATTATTTGCATTATATTTTGTTTTACTATATAGTTATTGGTGATTTGTCTAAAATTTAAATTTGCCATACTGTAATTTTATTTTCTTTTTGTGTGTGTGTCGATGTAATTGCTTAATGTATAGAAAAGATCTTATTTTATCAAATTACTCTAGTTACATCCCATAAAAAAATTTTAAAAAAAATATTCAGAACTTTCGATATATGAAAACCTCCAACCAGTATATATTAATTGGATTCAACACCTCGAATATGGTAATTACATTATATGTGCAACATTAAGTGTTGTTCTATTTAAGACCTTAAATGTGCATCTAGTCCAAATCTATGCTACTATGCTAGTAGCTTCAGTCCATGTAATTAAATATGCACGTCACTGTTTCTATTGTGACATATCATAGATGTATCATAAGATCCAAAGAACTTGCATTATGTCTAGAAACTTGATAAACTACTACAATAATCATTATTAGTTGTAATGCCGGCAATCCTTTTGGTAACCATTGAGTCTTCTTCTATGACAAGTTCAAGTTCGATTCCGATTCCGATTCCGATTCCGATTATTTAATATTTGATTTGTGTAACACCAAACGTATACTATTATATTAAATTCACGTATATATGTGATTCACGTGTTGCAATAATTTATTCAGTTCAATTTTTATTTGATATGAATATATATACTAGGGGTGAACACGGTTCGATTTGGTCAGTTTGTGACAAATTTTCAAACCAAACCATTTAAAGCGGTTTGAAATTTTTCCAAATTAAACCACTTCAATTTCTAAACCAAACCAATCCAAACCACATTTTTCGATTTTGGTTCGATTTAAAACCAGGGTTTAATAAAAAAAAAATGTACATCAAATAAGTTAAATCATAAATATT
>CAIGRP010057578.1:0-27877 GCA_903798385.1 Fraxinus cuspidata | reverse complement strand
TACAATGATATTTTAGTAATTTATATATTGTATTTTCCTTTTCTTTGGATCTTTAGACTATCTAACTAAAAAAGATAGATGTTAGGCTTTATAAATAAATTTTTGTCTTGACTAAGCCTCTTAAATGAAGTCCCCAAAAATTAAAGAATCGATCTAATCGTAAACGCTTAAAATAGATATTTTAATAAGGTCTCAACTATACCCCCGCAAGACTCTCAAACAGCCCCTTATATGAAGCTGAATTCAGCGCATCTCAAACCGATTGAACAAAAGAAAGACCCAAGGTGAATACCAACAAGAATGCAGGCGAACTGTGGCAAACTGGTCATTTGAAAACCGAGTGTTATCATTTGGTATGAACTTTTCCTTAATCTAAATTCTTTTCCAAACACTATGAATAAAATTGCCGTCGGCCACCTTCAAACCCTCTTTCATATCTTCCTCTTAGGGTTTCTGAATGGTATTCACAATTCACTGGATGCATGTAAACATTTATATACAAGTCGTATATATTTTTTATTTTATTCAATTGAATTGAACACATAGTTGATTTTTTTTATAACTCGAAAATACCTTTTGCATCCAGTTTTCAATTTTTTCTTAATTTATGTTGTTTACTATTTGTCAGTAAGTTTCTCCTAGAAGGACTTACGGTAATAAGAGGCGTGATTTCCGGAAAAGTCAAACATTGAATTCGAGAGCTACTGACAGAGCTGTTTGTTTTGAATTAATTTTTTTATACCAATGATCGTTTCTTGGTTTCTTATGTGAAAGGATCTTTTATTTTTGCAGATTGGGGATTGCTGCCATTTTCAGAAACCCTAAACTGTGCAATTCTCAGAGTAAGACTACATTTCTGGGAGGTGTATGGCTTAAGCATGTGTGCTTGTGCTTGTCAGATTTTAAATTAGGCGGGGAAGGATAAATTTTAAAAATAGTAAAGATGGGAGGCTTGAACACTTGTCAAATTAGGTGGAAAATAACAAATTTTAAAAATAGTAAAGATGGGGAGGTAGAGAAAAAGAACATTCCGGACAATTGATCTTGATCGGGCTGACTAAAATTTTTCTTCTTCTGTTTTAATGGCTATAAGAAAATCGTGGAGTTACATTTTTAATAGACTAACCAAATTTCTCATCCGAAAGCGAGCAAGAAAGTTACATATGATATGATTAGTTGTGTGGCTTCTAGTTCTGAATGTGCAGGAAAGGAACTTTTTCCTATTTACTTACGGGGAACATTTACTCCTAAGGTTTTACAGATACCCACTTCACACCACGAGATCTCATCTTTGATTCAAAGTCATTCCAATTGATATTTAGGTGCTTCTCATTTCTTGGCTGAAGGATGGATTTTGTTGTTTAGTACTTGGACCTTAAATTTTTTTCAATGTTATTATGGGTTAATGATAGATGAGGAACTGCTGCAGTATCAGTGATTCAGGTCTAAGAAGCTTGTTATAGGCTTCGAAGGTCCAGGATAGAGAATTTCTAATATGCGTATAATTGCTTCGATACCATCTTTGTTGTAAACCAGCTTGTCACAGTAACCTGTTCAGTTTATTTTTGCAGTGTGCTCTGAATGCTTCCCTTTTGGTTACTTCCTGTTTCAAAGGATTTAAGTAAATTCATGTTCTCAATGCTATATAACATGCCGATTTTTTTTTATTATTATTATTTTTCTATTGCTTTATACAGAGTTTGACATTTTTAGTGACCTGTCAACGCGCGAGTCTATGGATATTGACAGTACTAGTGTAACTAAAGGCAGCTCATGTCGGCTGAAGGAAAATGGCATGCCTCTCTATCCTGTTTCTCTTTACGATTCTGGTGAAGGTCTTCCATATGCTCCTGAAGATTGGCCTTATCCTGGTGATAAGTGGAGCTGGAAGGTTGGGGGACGAATTGCTGCTTCTGGATTTTTTTTGGATAGATACATGTATACTCCCGCACGTCTCAGGGAGGGCGGACGTAAAACTGGTTTTGCAAGCAAACTCTCTCTTGAACAGTATATCCGAAAAAACTTCCCTGATGCAGATGTTAACGCATTTTTTGCATCATTTAGTTGGAAGATTCCTTCAAAATCATGCATGAAAGGTTAGCTTTTATTTTGATTATTATATTTTTTTATTTTTTACTCTTTAGCGTAAATTTATAATGGTTAGTAGCTCCGTTATTTCATGATTCTAAGCATTCTGTATGGTTTGCTATCAACAAATTTGGGTCTTTGGGGATTACCAAAGGCCAGTTCTGGAGAGAATATTTTTTGAAAGAAACAAAAACTTTTGCAAGATGGTTGAGTGACTTAGATATCATATTAGTATGATTCACTACTTCAATAGATTAAATTCCTTGAATTGTGTATATTTTGGGAAGATTTGGTAGTTGTCTTTTTTTCCATGGTTTCACTCCGTTGGTCCATAATGACTAGATGATTTTTTATTTTTTTTTTAAATAGAGTTTCTGCTGAAATAGCTAGTTTAAATATGAATGCTATTGATGGAGGACCACATTATAAAGCATTTTGAGTGATGGTAGATTGCATATTCTTACTGTGACTTGGATTAAGACCTTTATGAAGTTTGTTTGTTGTATTTGTAGATGATATAGAACTGTTCACAACTCCCAGGGAAACTGCAGAACATTCAGGTTCCGACTCTCAGTTTGATGGCATGTGTTGTAAGGCTGGTAACAGAGTGTGCAAAAGTTTATCTGCAACAGAGGACTCTGTTTCAGATGTCATGTTTTGTGATATTTGCTGCAGTGAACCTGGCTTCTGCAGAGATTGTTGTTGTATTCTTTGTTGTAAGACTATCAAAATGGCCTTAGGAGGCTATAGTTACATTAGATGTGAAGCGAAAATAGATGGCTATGTTTGTGGACACAGTGCACATATAGAGTGTGCTCTACGAGCTTACATGGCTGGGACAGTCGGAGGAAGCATTGGTTTGGAAACTGAGTACTATTGCCGTCGATGTGATTCAAGGACAGATCTCATTTTGCATATTGAAAGGCTTCTACAAACGTGCAAATCAGTTAATTCTCGGGATGACATTGAGAAGATTCTGAATGTTGGTATTTGTGTTTTACGTGGATCGGAGAAAACAAGTGCAAAGCAGCTACTGCGTCATATTGAGATGGCCATGGAAAAGGTATCAATGAGAAAATGGTCGATGAACATGTTTTTCGTTTAAGTTTATATATTTTTATGTTTCCAGGGGTTCTATAAACCATGGGCATAACCAATCCGATATTTACATCAGCTTAGGAATGGAACTGACCTTGAGGATGTTTGGAAGAAGGAAGACACTGCAGTTACTGAAGGTATCCTTTGTAACCTGTACTACTTTAGACTTAATGATCCAAAAACCAAAGAACAGAAGGAAACTAGTACATGTGCTATTGGAAAAAATTCTAATTCGTTGATATCTTTTCATTATACATCATGATATAAAATGAGTTTGTTAAATAAACAGGAAACTCGTATATAATCTATTGGAAAAATAATGCTTTTTCGTGGATATCTTTTTGTAACACATCATAAATACATGATGAATTTGTTTAAAAAAAAAAAAAAAAGGAAAATCCTACATTTGCTACTGAAAAAAATTCTGATTCGTGGATATCCTTTTATAATACATCATAATATATACTGAATTTGTTCATATATTCCATCTTCCGTTCTAAAAAGAAGCTCAGAAGTATGTCCTTCAGTTCAGTGACATGGACTGTAATTTAACTGTGTTACACCACCGGAGTATTGACTTGTACCTCTCATTTCCTTCATGTTATCTGGCAAAGTTGCTAATTTATCCAACACAGAGTTTTCTTTACCTTCCCCATCTAACTTTTATTATGTTGTTCTGTAAACAAGTTCATTTCTCTCAAAAGGCTTCTGTGCTTGTTGACAAGTAGTAGGACTCTCTCTAAATGGCAAATGTGCATTTGGATTCCGAAATTATGAGGAGCCACATGATCACAAAGTTGGATCGCCTCTGCCTTTATCGTCGACTTTTGATCATCGTGTTGAATCACTAAAACTTGAGGATGAGATTGATCAAATTCTGCTTGCACTGAGGAAGTCGCAGGATTTTGAATATAGACTTGCGGAGGAAAGGCTTTTTGCTCATAAGAACTATATCTTAAATCTTTACCAACAGCTTGATAAGGAAAGGTCTGACCTCTCAACACACACATCATTGAAGGATCCAAATACCACCGTACTTGATGCTGTCCAGAGCAGGATCGACCAGATAAAGCAGGAAGTGTCCAAACTAAAGGACATGGAAGAAGCGAAGAAGGGATTTGGAAGAGTTTCCAAATATATACTCAAGGAACATTTTGGTCTAGAAATTGAGAGTTGACAAACTGCATTAGAGTCACTTTGAGGTGTGTGATAGCCATTACCTATGTTGCTCATATGACAAATATTTTTCCCGGAAATATATGTGAAATTTGCACTTTTTAGGATATTTTCTCTTACTCTTGAAATTGAATCAGAACAATCTTCCAGTCTAGTCCTTTGAAGTATAGGCTTATAGTTCGTTGCTAGATTGCATGTCTTTAAATAAAGAGAAATATAAATCTAGAGGTCGGCTCGTCCGGTATACACACGAGCTCGGCTCGTGCTCATTACTTTTGGGCTGAGCTCAGCTTGACCCGTGAGCTCATGGCTCATGGGCTGAGCCGAGCCGAGCTTTGGCTCGTGAGCTCGTCTTTTTTTTTTTTTTTTTTTTTTTTAAAAGATAAACATTTTCTTAAAAAAAGTTAGATAAACCTTAAAAAAAAAAAACATCATCATTCATCCGGGTTCGGGATTGGCTACTTCAATTTCAAGTAGGCGAAGTTAAAAATTATACACGAACAATTTGTTACATGTACAATTTTTTTTTAAAAAAATAAAAAGATATTATAAAATAACAAAATTTGATTAATATGGTTAAATTAATTGTCATTTACTTGACGACATGCAATTTGGACATATTTATCTTGCAGTTGAAAATGACCATCTTGCTAATCCTTTACGTACATTAATGTTTCCAAAATATCTTTATTCAGTCGGCTCTTGACCTCGGACAAAACCATCTTACCTGCACTAAAAGTAGACTTCGAATTTGCAGTGCTAACGGAGGTGTTACTAGGTATTTTGCAATCGTAGAAACCACCGACCATCGTCGTTCGTACTTTCGCCAGATTTCAATTATTTCTCCTGAAATTTTCTTAATTGTTTTGTTATTAGATATATTATGATTAAAGTAATCAAGGTAATGCATTTGAACTTGCGTCCGATGTTTGATTAAATACGGTAGACAAACTATTACTAGAGGAACCATATGCATTTGCATCATATCTATATGGGTTAATGCATTCGAATAAAGTTAATACTTCAGCGTCATCTTCTGGTATATCAATGGAAGGATAAGGTGCAGAGGGTACTCGATCAATATTTGTACCCATTTCTGTATATAACTCATACATTTCACATAAAGTTTGTTCTAAATTTCTATAAGTGATAGGTGTATTAAAAGTTAAAACTCTTGAAATTTGATCAATTACAAATTTAGTACCCGATAAATTATATCGGGGGTTCATGATGGATGTTAACGAAAATAACATAACCAAGTCTTCCAAATATTTTTCTAGACTTTAATTCCATGGATATATAGTTGCAATAAAATCGGGGTTATTTTTATATCTATAAAAAGTCATAGCAATTACATAAAGACGTTCAAGTACCATACAACTAGTGAAATAGTAAATTCCAGACAAAATATTGTAGAATCATAAAAACTTGTTAAAACTTTTTTAATTTTAAAAACTAAAATCCAATTGGATTCAATCAAAACAATATTATCGTCGTTTCTAATATGTCAATTGTTATAAAATTCAGTTATTATATATTCAAAGCCTTTGCATGATTTTAACATTAAGTAAATGAAGTTACATCTATGCCCTACATCTCAAATAAATATTTTCGTATTCGTCACCCCAAATTCGGAACAAAATTCCTTAAATGCTTGTTTTCTAGTAGGTGAAATCGTGATATACACTAGTGCATCCCTAATTCTTTGAATTTCATTATTAATATGTTTCAAACTGTCCTGCACTATTAAATTAAAAATATGGCGCACACATCGAATATGAAACAAATAACCACTGAAATCGAGCTGTAGTACTCTGCATAATTTATCGATAACTACATTATTAACACTAACGTTGTCGAATGTAAATGAACGAATTTTACTCTCGCAACTATATTCTCTAATAATGTTTATAATAGCGTTATATATGTTGTTAGCGTTGTGAAGAAACTCAATAATTTTGAAAGTAATAATTTTTCTATGCATACACCAATGTGGGTCTATGTAGTGTGCAGTTGCAGTTATATAACATCTTTTATTAATCATTTTCCATATATCCAAAGTTAAAGATATAACATCTTCATATTTTTCTAAATCAGTAATCAATAGTTTCTTTGTATGAAGGAAATATTCAATTTTATTTGAACAAAGAGTGTTTCGACTTATTCCAACGTACCTCGGTTGCATATATTCTTTCACGTACGAGACGAAATGTTGGTTGTCCGCTATTGTTAGAGGCAACATAGCAGCAGCAACGAACTTCACCATTCTCGTTCGAGCTTTCTCCTCCGAATACATCCACGTAGAAAGTGGCGTAATAGTAGAATCGGTGCCCGAACTACCAAATTGCAGTTGCGTTTGACCGGCAAGAAGAAGCCCGTGTTTGGCCGCACATGCTTTGTAGTGACGGTTGAATTGGTTGTTCCAATATCTTTTTGTCATGTCAATCGTTGTTGACATTATTTACATAGTGCTTTAGATTCTCCAACTCCATCGACCACATGACATGTTTGAAACAATTTAAAATGATCCCAACATTTTACCTGTTTTTCCCCTTTCGCTTCCCTCTTGCGTCGAGAATATCTAATTCATGTTCATCTTCTCGTTCCGCCTTGAAAATATCAGCATCATCTAAATCAATTGGATTACTACTTCAATGAGCATTGAAATCCGAAATATTTTTGGGAATAAGAATTTTATTTAGACCGGCAAATTCATTCTGAAATTGACTTTACGGCGGATAGATGATTCACCTTCGATACCGACAAGCCTTCAACAAATGAGCGTGGATCTATTTGTGAATTGATATAAAGTGTATAGTAAGTAACAAATCAAGAATTAAAAGAAAGTTGACGTGTAAGATTGTAATTGTAAATTTGTAGTGTGATAATTGATATTGAATAATTGAAATTGAATGTATAAGTAGAATTGAGAAATAAATATAGACCATGTAGAAGTCTAGTAGATAGATTGTAGAATCAAGATTAGAATTAAGTTGACGTGTAAGATTGTAATTGAATTATAGTGTGATAATTGATATTGAATAATTGAAATTGAATGTAGAAGTAAAATTAAGAAATGAATGTAGACTATGTAGTAGTCTAGAAGATAGATTGTAAAATCAAGATTATAATGTAAAATGTAGAAGATATTAGAGAGTATAGAGTGAGAGTTGTGTGGACAAAAAAGGGAAATGTGATGAGTATCTATGGGGGAAAAATAAGGGAAAAAAAATAATTAAATTCAGTGACTGAGAAAAAAAGGGCTCGTGGCTCGCCTAATTACGAGCCCACAAGCCAGGCTCGTAGGTTCGCCTTGGACGAGGCTCGTGGGCCCGACCGACGAGCCCAAGCTATCTTTTCATGAGCCAAGCAGCCGAGCCGCTCAGCACGTTTGCCACCTCTATATAAATTTAGATATAAGCACATATTTCTTCTCTCTTTTTCTAAAACCAAGTAATAAATAGAATTAGGCATATGTCGCCATGAGCATCAAGTGAAATAAAGTTCGTACACAATTCTGTCGGTGTTGAGGCTCGGATATAAGTGCTATAACTTCAGCTTTCTTTGTACTGGAATTAACATTGATCACTGATGTACAAATGTTTTAGATAAAAAGGAATGCATCTGTTCGTGTATTTTCTGGCCAGACTTCAATAGTGATGCTTTAAGCTAATTTATGTGCTCAAAGACAAGCATGAGATTAAGGTTGGCAACGGGGCGGGGCACCCCCGCCCCCACCCACCCCGCCTTAGGCTGGGGGGGATGGGGCGGGGGTGCCCCGCCCCGTTGCCAACCTTAATGGGCGGGGTTTTGCCCCGTTTCCTGCCCTGTTTGTGTTTTTTTTTTCAGTTAATTAATTAATTTTTTTTTAAAATTCTTCACGGGGCGGGACACCCTCGCCCCGCCTCGCCGGCGGGGAAGGGTTTTTTTGCCATCTCTACATGAGATGAGATGGTAGGCCAGAAAGGGTTTCTTGTATAAGCTCTTCGAAGCTCAATCCAAGATCACGATAAAGGGGAAGTTGAGATAATTGATATGAATGATTATTGGAATATCTGTTTGTACTTACCTTGATCTTGGGCACTTTCCCCTTATAAAATGATGATCGGTCGCTATTCTTGTTAAGGTAATCTTATTCGCTCCACAATTATTATATATTGCACCACATTTCAATTGCACTTAAAGTTTTTAATCTTTGCTCATTATAAAACTTATGTCCCTAAAGGTTTCTTATGTCATTCTTATCCTCAAACCTTTCATTAGTTAACATAGTTTGTATTTGATAATAGTTTTATGTCCAAAAAATCGTTGAAATGGTGTAAAACAACTTATTTTCTCATCATACATATAAAATAAATAATTAATGAAAAAATACGGAAAAAAACATTTTTCCTTTGTTTCAAAGCATAAAAACAAAATATTTTGATATAAATCATCATCAAGGACGAGACGTACCAATTTGTGAAAGAAAGAAGATAAGAATTCACGAAAAAAATTAAGGAAAAATTATTACAATGAGCAAAAATTGAGGAGTTTAACTGTAATTAAAATATAGCGTATTAAAAAAAAAAAAAAAAACTTGGTGGCAATATAATCACCCTTCTTGTTTTTGAACTTGATTTCCTTCTTTATTGATTGAGCTACTGAATTTCCCTTATTACCGATCTCACCCTCAAATTGAGCTGTCCAATCGTTAGCTTCCTTTCATAGCCTAATAGCTAACTTCATAGCAAATCGATCGCCAAAATAGGCTCTTTCAATGTGTTGAGAAAGTTGATGAAGAACGAAAGTAAAACCAGTAATAAGAAATCGTCAAAATGAAAGGTTTGAACACGATTATGAATCACTGTCCTCAAATAATATTTGCCGCTATCGGGGTAAGTGCTTGAAGGCTTTATGGAAAATATTTTATATGAGTAAACAAATCTTAATCCAAATTTGAATCAAGCAAACAAAACTTGGAAAAAATGAACTAAAGAACAAAATTATAAAAACTTGACTCGATTTTAGATTTTGAATGTTATGAAATCAATTTGATGTTTGTGATATGTTTTCAATAATGAAAACCACTCATATTACACACACACACACACACACACACACAATCACCATGCGCGAAAAGGTACAAAAACCAAGCCAAAAGAATGTAAAACGATTAAAAATGATACCAAAATTCAAAACCCAACATGAAAATTTTTGTACAAGGCAGCCGCCCAATACAAAACCAGGCGCCCACCCTATTGAAAAAATTGGACACTGTAATTGCAACACCGGCTTTAAGCTTGGGCTGTCGCCCATGCCATTTTACGACTTTCACTATTTTTTGTTCTCGTTTTGTTTTCACTTGTTTTTTCTCATGGTTGACTACTTCTATTATTTCCAAAAGCACTCAATGTTAGTTTGAACAATATTTAAAAATCCAACACTTTTTCAAATATAAAATGAGTACAAACTCAAATTTAACGACACTTATGCATAGAGTATCGACATCTTTCGATTTAAATCCAACTTTAGTATAAATCTCATAAAATAATTATAGAAATCCCAGATAGCATGAAAGCTTTAAACCTATTATTCCTTATGATGATACCGATGAAATCATACACACAAGATCAAGTGTTCCAATTTCCACACAATCTCGTATAGAGATTTTATGGTCTTACGCTTCTTTTATTCATAAACTTTTATGAGAGAAACTTCAATACTCCATTGAAGCGGCACTACCTCGAAATTTATATAGGTAAAGTTTTTGTAGAATTTTTGTTTCTTTTAGAGATACTTGATCCACCAATCAGAACTTTATTAAGAGTTATAATTGTAACTTTAAATTTTTAAAAAAAATAAGTGATGAATCTATCCACTTAGCAAATGACTTGTTGTTACCCTTTGAGCCTGAAATATACTTGTTAGTATAGTCAGGTATGATTGTCATCATTGGTGGATTTAATTATGGAGTTTTAACCTCATTCTACTAGTTGTTGTACGCACTAATTCTCTTGTGAGTGGTTTAGTGAACGGATTAACCAGATTCTTATTTGACTTCACATAAGTAAGTAAAATTATTTTGTCTTTGATTAATTTTCTCACATAGTCATGTCTTAGACTCATATGTTGAGATTTACTATTATGCACTTCATTGTATACTCTACCTAAAGTGTCTTGACTATCACACAAGATAAATATGGAAGAATAATTCTTTTCTCCTAATGGAATTTCATACTTTAAATCATTAAATCATTCAACCTCTTTTTCGATTTCAGCCAATGCCACAAATGCGGATTCCATAGTTGAGTGAAAAATACATGTTTGTTTCTAATTTCCAAGAGATCGCACCTCCTTCAAGGGTAAATACCCAACTTGTGGTTGATTTATTCTCACCAACACTAGATATCCAACTAGTATCGATAAGTCTTTCAAACATTGTTGAAAACTTAGAATATTGGAGATCTATATCCTTGACTTTCTTCAAATAATGAACCTTCCCGATAGTCTTCCAATATTATTTACTTGCATTGCTAGTAAACTTAATAAGTTTATTAATTACAAATGTTGTGTCGGGCCTTGCATATTGCACAACATACATTAGACTCCCGATAGCACCTGCATATTCAAGTTGTGTTATAGCTCTCCCATCATTTTTACAAGTTTCAAATTTGGATCAAATGGAGTATTAGCTCATTTAACGTTCAAGTGTTTGAACTTATTAATCACTTTCTCAACATAATGTGATTGGCTTAACAAATAACCTTACCAGTCTTAGTGACTTTGATATCTAGTATCAGTCTAAAAAGCATAGCTAGACGTTGAGAAATTCAAACATTATGACCTTAAGCGAACCTAGGCGAGGTTTAAGCATAAAAGAACGTTTTCTTATTTTTAATATTATTTTAATTTTTAAATCATTTTAAAAATCATTTAACAATTAAAATAATATATATCAAACATAAAAAATAATAAAGTACTATATTTACTTTATAATTCCTACAATTAGTCAATTATACAATTTTCAAGTTCTCAAAATGCAAAAATTAGAATATTTTTAATAGTTTCTCAACTAGACAAGTCATGCTTAATAGATTTATAGAAACTTCATACATATTTTTGGAGTTTACAACAAAATGAGTCTCAAGATAGTAATTACATAATGTAGATAGCACCATAGCTTAAATCTTATTTAACTATTTAGATAAAATTATTTTTAACTTTTGTACATATAAAATCTTTTAAAAATTTAAAACTAAAGTCAAATGAAAAGTTTTGTTAAAAATAAAAAAACTAATAATAAGCTAAAGTCAAATTAAAGATTTTTTAAAAAGGAAGTAAAATCTAATAAAGCTTGCTTGTGGAAGACAAAAGATAGGAAGAAAAAATTCAGCCCTTTAGGAATTAGACAAAAAGCAGCATCTAGGCGCGAAACTAGGCGTTTTGATTATCACGGACTTTTGAAAATAAGCATTTATCAAAACTATTATGTTTAAATCCAAAAAAAATTATTGCAAAGTCAAACTTTTCATGCCATTTCTTTTGTGCTTGTTTTAATCCATATAAGGATTTTATTAGTTTGTGAACAATCCTCCTGTTGTTCATACAGGCCTTCTCATTGAGATTCTCTTTTAAAAATGTCGTTTTAATATCCATTTGATGTATATGCAAATCATAGATTGAAGCTAAAACAAATATAATACTAATTGATGATATTCGTAAAACTAGTGCATACATGTTAAAGTAATCTATTCCTTCTTTTTATCAATATCGTTTAGCAACTAACCTAGTTTTAAAGGTATTAAGAGTACCATCCGTATTGTACTTCTTCCTAAATATCTATTTGCAGCCTATAAGTTTTGATCCAGGTGGTAAATCGACAAATTTTCAAGTGTTGTTTGACATTATTGATTCAATTTCACCGTTCACAACATCCTTTCAAAAGGTGCTATCTCTAAATGGCATTGCTTCTTTATAAGTTTTACGATCGATTTCCACTTGAAGAACATATAGAGTAATTCTTGTGACACTTTTCTCATTTCCCTCAACTACATAGAAAGAAATAAGTTGAGAGTCTTATTCATCCGGCCCTAGCACTTTCTCCTTTCGAGCTCTTTTGCTTATGCGAAGTTCACTTGTTTCAACATCATCGGAAGGTGTTTTTATTTGTGTTATCGTGGAATTTTCACTTGACGTTCCCTTAGAGAATTATTATCTAAAAACAACATATTCTAAAAGAACTCTACTTCACAGATTCAATAATAACATTAGTTTCCAAGTTTAACAAACGATATGCCTTGATATTTTTGGGAAATCCTACGAAAGTGCATTTGGTCCCTCTAGGATTTAACTTAGTCTTTTTAGGATCGTGTTCTTATTAGAAGCAAGATACACCCACACTTTGACATAATCAGTGTTTGATTTTCTCCCTTTCCACAACTCATATGGGGAAAACTTAAGCTTTTAGAACGAAACCTATTAACTATGTGACATGCACTTAATGAAGATTCACCACATAAATTATATGGCAACTCAGCACTTAATAATATAGCATTTATCATTTTAACTAGTGTCATGTTCTTTCTTTCAGTCAAACTATTTTATTCGGTGTTCTAGGTACACTACATTAATGTATTATAAAATCTTTTTCACAAAAAAGATTAAATTCATTGGAGAAATATTCACTCACCTCCCCAATGACTTTTGAGAATTTTAATCTTTCTATTTAATTGATTTTCTATTTTGACTTTGTATATCTTAAACATGTTACATCTTCATCCTTATGTTTCATCAATTAGATATAGCAAAATCTAGAATAATCATTTATGAATATTATGAAGTATCTATTACCTCATCTAGTTAACATTCCATTTACTTTACATATATCTAAATGAATTAAGGCTAGCAAATTAAATTTCCTTTCAGCACTATGAAAATGTTTCTTCATCATTTTAGACTTAACACATAATTCATATTTATTGTATTATATGTATACACAAGAAATCATTTCGGTTTTCATAATTCTTTTTAAAGTAAAAAAAAAAAAAACCAACATGTCCTACTCTATCATGTCATAAAAAAATAGACTCAACAATATAATTTAAATTTGTAGTTTTATTGATATTATTGTCAATAGTACAAAGTTTGATCATTCCATCACTAGAATAGTCTTTTCCAACAAATACACAATTTCGGGAACGTATAAGTTTGCCTTACTCATAGATGGACTTTATTCCAAACAACACACCACTTATAAGATTTCTATTCATATCCGGTACATGCTATACATTTATTAATGTGATCTTCTTGCCAAATGTAAATTGTAAGTCTACGCTTTATTTGCCAACAACCTTTGATTGAACTTCATTCCCCATTTGAATGTGTTTGTCATCCACTTCTTGATAAATTTTGAAAAGGGATCTATCATAGCACATATGTATGGTGGCACAAGTATCATACCACTATCCTTGAACCTTTCATTTGACCGAATTCGAATGCTCACTGTAGCAATAATGTTGTCAATGGAGCTCACTTTGACTTCTTGCATTGGTAGTTTGTGATGTCTACAATCCAAAGCATAAAAGTTCGAGTTTACTACACACATAACAAGAAACTTTGAATTTCTTCTTGTTCTTGTTATCTTTGTTGGGGTTTGTGGATTTCTTTTTCTTCAAATTCTTATTGTATTTGTTTGGTTGATCCACGGCATGGGCTTTGGAAGTGACCCATGAGAATGTTCATTCTTATCTCTTGCCCTTGACTCTTCTTCAATTTGAAGATGTTTTTGAATTTCTTCCAATGAATAATCTTGGGAACTATAAATAATTCTCTTCCTATAACTCTTCCATGAAGACGGCAATGTCGCAATAATTGCACCAACTTGAAAGGTTTCGAGAAGATCAATATTTATATCCTTCATTTTATTGACAATAATTTGCAACTCATGTACCTATCCTAACAATGGCAGGTTATCCAAAAATTTGAAATCAAAATACTTAGATGTAATAAACTTTTAGGTACCTTCCTTCTCGACCTTGTATTTTGTTTCCACTCGTTTGCCGATGTATTATTTGTGTAAAGATCATAGAGGCAATCAGAGAGAACGTTTAGAATGTGTCCTCTACATATCAATTCATCTTCTTCTTTCTTTCCGCTCTTATTTCAACTATGGTTGGTTTCGGTAATAGCGCCAAGTTTGAATTGAAGATATAAAAGATCTTCAAGACTGTAAGAAGAAACTATTTGTCCTTCTATCTTGTAAAGTTCGACCAGTTGAATCATCAAGCCTTACAAAGTCTTGAATCATCATCTTTATCGTAACCATGGGTGTTTCGTTCTCCATGTTGAAACTAACATTGGAGATTGTTGAGAAAGTTGATGAAGAAAGAAATAAAACCAACAACAAGAAATCGCAAAAATGAAAGGTTTGAACATGATTATGAATCGTTGTCTTCAAACGATATTTACCGCCATCGGGGTATGTACTTGAAGGCTTTATGGCAAATAGCTTGTAGGAGTAAACAAACCTTAATCCAAGTTTGAATCAAGCAAACAAAAAATGGAAAAAAAATAAAGAACAAAATTATAAAACTGAATTTGATCTTAGATTTTGGATATTATGAAATCAACTGATATTTTTTATATGTTTTCAATCATTTAAACTACTCAAATATATAAAATTAAAATCACCATGCATGAAAATGTACAAAAACCAAGCTAAAAAGGTGTAAAACCCTTCAAAACAACACCGAAATTCAAAACCCAAAGGCTATTTTTTGTATTGGGCGCCATGCACGAAAAGTTAAACAAACCAAGCCAAAATGATGTAAAACCTTTCAAAACAATACCAGAATTCAAAACTCGAAGACAAATTTTTGTACTGGGCTGCCCTATACAAAATTGGGCACCTGCCCTGTTCAAGAAAATGGAAACTGTAATTGCAACACAAGGTTGGGGCCTAGGCGGCCGCCCAGGCCGTTTTTCAGTCTTAATTATTTTTTGTTCTCGTTTTGATATCGCTTTTTTTTTTCACATGGTTGACCACTTATATTATTTTCAAAACGACTACTAATTGTTAATTTGAATAATATCCAACACAATGGAGTAAAAAACTCGGAGAAGTATTTTTCAGACGTTGAACTGTCCCGAGCTTTAGCCAGAGACTAACTGATCTATTAGGCCTTTCTTTGTATGGGCGTTGTCATAGCCTGTGTATTCAACCCTTATAAACCCAATATCTTGATAACATGCTATCTTGTGTATACTTCTACACCAGCGTTACTATATAGGATTTTCAAGTGCATAATACTGAATACATGAATAACAAGGACCTTAACACTTATAAATGTGGGATAAAAATTACATACATACATACATACATACATACATATATATATATTCCAAAGAATAAAATTAAAAATTTTGAGACTCGTGATAGCACGATATCCTAAAGTGAAATTATTCGATATTAACTGTTGCGACTTCTTTGGACATTTACTCTCATGATATAATGATCAAATCACTTGTACAAAAAATTTCAAAATCTCAAGTTTTGATTCTGAACAAAATAAAAGTAAAATAATTCCTAAATCGATTTTGCCTAAAAGTACATAAGATGAAATGATTTCATTGTATTTTTTTCTAGAAAAGAGAAGGTACACAGGCCAAGAATTATAACTTTCTATAATAATTCCTAATTTAATAAATAAAACGGTCGGATTTATTATTTCACTAAATCGTGTAAAAGCCCCAACGGCTATACTGAAAATAACTAAATTAAATAAAAAATATTTATTTTAATCAAATAAATTCG
This sequence comes from Fraxinus cuspidata, assembly GCA_903798385.1. NCBI lineage: Eukaryota > Viridiplantae > Streptophyta > Magnoliopsida > Lamiales > Oleaceae > Fraxinus > Fraxinus cuspidata. Next base: position 11,721 of record CAIGRP010057578.1, on the reverse strand, counting down.
AGGCCCAATCACAAAAATTATTTCTTTCAAATAAAATATGAGAAAATTACACTCAAACATACTTTTTATCTTCCCATTTAAAAACCAGGTACAAAGTTTTATCTTTCAAAAATCAGGTGCACACATCCCACCCCCATCCCACGCACCTCACACCCTTACCCACTCGTGCCCCAATAATTTTCTAATGGACAGATAAATCTAAGCTCAATGGTTCAACGTTGATTGTTGAATTAATATTGTGATGTGATCACATTTATAGGATAGAAAATGAGATTTCAAGATATGTGAATATTTGAAATGCCATTTGTTCATTTTGACATTATTCCAAATATTTGAAATGGTGGATGTGGTAATACACAAGTACAAGAAGTCAGGGATATAATTTTTTTGATTATACAATTTCAGTAATTTTAGTTAGAGACTGCAATCTTATTCTTTCAAGAAAGAAATAGGAGGAGATTAATAAATTATTTTGATCGTAAAATATTAGAGCTTAGTCTAATTGGTTCATCTGCAAACGTTGTAATAAGTATTGAGATGAATTATTAGAGTTATAATTTGTCGTGAACTCTGATGGAAGTAATTAAATTCATTTGGACAAGGATGCATCAACTTAGAAGCCACGTATATTGGACATGTGGCAGAAGGCGTGTTCCACATGTGCGGCACATTATAGGGTCATGTGGCTAGGGGTGTTAATTGGAGTGAGTCAGGTTGCTCAACTCTCGTGCCATGCGGGCTCAACTTGACTCGGCTCGCTGAGCGATCAAGCTCGAGCTCGCTTTGCCTTGTCCAAAAAAACCTATGCTCTGCTCACCCCACGACCTCACCCTTGGTGGGATGGGCTGAGTCGGCTCGCTAGTCACCGGAAGCTTATCGATTTTAATTTTTAATCAAAAAGTGTAGTTTCACCCCTCAAAGTATAATGAAGATGTAAATTTATAAGGAACTTTTAAACATAAGAAATTAAATATTTTAAAAATCCTCTTCCTTTCTCCAAACTTGGGACTAACTACAATACGTAGGCAAAGTTATAACTGTACAAGAACGAATATTTTTGTATAGTATTTTAAAAAGATATAAATGAAATATAAACAATATAATAATATTTTCGAATTGAAATATATTACTATTCTACCTTAGCAATATGCAACTGCACATCTGTAAAGAAGACAGAAAGCCACATTTATCTTCTTGAAGTCATTTGCGGATACATACATGCGCTTCTATTCTGTTGTAATATTTTCTAGGCTACAAGATATATCTTTGTCTAACATATTATCTTTCATGATAATCCTTAAGTATAGATAATTGCGTTGATAACTTTGTGCATTCCACCATTGAAGTATAATATTGAAGAAGTCAACCTCTACTAATGTCACATCCATGTTGGTGATCCAACCGTATTACTTTCTTACATTTCAAACTCAAAAAGTTAAATTTATATAGTTCGAACTAGAGTACAAATCACACAATTCTATATTTTTTCTTGTAGCAATGGTATATTTGTATCTAACGTAAAATTTACATTATTTAGATAATATTTGGCCCATGTAATTTGAGACAGGGATCGAAACTGTAGTTAGGAAAAAGGTAATTGGCACAAGTTTTTTTTTTTTTTTTTTAATGTGTCTCCATCGCGATACATACCTGCGGTAATGGAGAATCCTCACCTTTGCACTGTAAGAAGACTAAATAAATATTTAAACTAGATGGTTATGTTCCACATATCCATCGTTAAAACATCGCATTTAGAAATTGATTAACAAAATAGTTATCTCATTTCTATAACGAATCAAAGTTCCTAAACTATTATAATTTCGTTCGCAATCTATGTGAAAAAAAAAACTAAATTGAATTCCATTAATAATATTTTTAGGAATATGAAAAAATTACAGTGAAAGTAACGTTTACACATCCATATTTCCAATTTTTCATTCCATAATTTTCCTAAAATACCACCAATTCAAGAGCACCTGATTTGTATCAATGACTGTGAAAACTTAACATAATAATTATATTAAACAGCTTACCATAACGAAAAGAAAATATTAACTCCTGTAGATGTTGTAAATAGCATCGTAACCATGGATTTTGTACAAGATACAGATTAAAATCTTGTAAAGAATGTGCAATTATTTGTACAACGTGACAAGTAAATTCGTCTGATGTAATATGTTTACCAACAAATAGTTTTCACGAGAGTCAAGTTATCATCCTCGAGATATAATGCTATCAAATGTACATAACGATTATTGTCAACATAACACATGATCGAAGGTTATAGAAATACTATCTCCATAGTTTAGGAAGAATACTTTTAATTCTTCTTTCATCTTATGGAGCATCGTGACACAACTAACCTTTTCGTCAAATATTTAAAAACTTGACAAAAAACTGAACATCCTATCTTTGTTCAACGAATATGATGACGTGATAGCCATTACATAAATTAGGTAGAATAACTTATAAATGTAAACATAAATAGTTGTAAAAGTTTTATCTCCAAAGAAATTGCAAAATCAATAGAGTGATACTGCTATGCTGTTTCTTTTGTTGAACCTTCATTTTTCACGCCAAAAGGCAAATGAGGCAACTAGAGGAAGAAGTCTAACACGAAAGACGTATAGCAACAGGCCTAGAAAGCAAAGATGGATAAAATGCTCTAGGGAAAATGCTTTCACTATGAACATAAGAGTCACTGGAAGAGGAACAGTCAAAATACCTAACTTCCAAAAAGCAGGACAGTGAACATTTACTTTTGAAAAAATTGTTTCCAGACATTAATTAAATTTAATTACCATAGTTCATTTAGTTGAGCATGAATATTAAATTGAAAATGCTCTTATAAATTAAAAATGGGTAATTAGCACATAACGTCCTCACCTTTCATTATTATTGTGGAAAACGTCTCTACCTTTCATTTTTTGACATTTTCACCCTTATTTTCACATTTCATCTCAATTAAAAATTATGGAATGACCAATATACCCTTTTCTTTAAATAAAACAAAAAGAAAAAGAAAAACTAATTGCAATCAAAATCCCAATTTTTTAAAAAAAAATCCAAATACGTAGAAAAGGTAATTAGCACATAATGTCCCCTACCTTTCCTATTATTGCAAAAACGTCCCAACCTTTTATTTTTTTAGTATTTTCACCCTTAATTACACATTTAATTGCACAAACTATTATTTTTATCCATTTTCATCCAATTTCTCAATAAAAAGATGTGAAATGACGAAAATACTTTCATATTTAAATAAATAAAAATATATTTTAATTTCTAATTCTTCAATAATTTATTTGGGACTCGTTTACACTTTTTTATTTTTTTAAATAAATTTAATCGGGACTCGATTGCACTTTTTTTAAAAAAAAAATTTTAATAATTTATTGTAGATTTGTTTGCACTTTTTAAAAAAATTTGAGACAATGATTGCAATTAATTCTTTAGCTTTATTTAAATAGGATGGTATATTCGTCATTTCACAGCTTTTTATTGAGAAATTGGTTGAAAATGAACAGAAATGATGGTTTGTACAGTTAAATGTTTAATTAAAGGTGAAAATGCCAAAAAAATAAAAGGTTTGGACGTTTATTGCAATAATATGAAAAAGTGGGGACAGTATGGGCTACTTACCCTTTTAATAATTTATTTGCGACTTATTTGGACTTTTTTAAAAAAAATTGGACTGTGATTGCAATTATTTTTTTTCTTTTTGTTTTATTTAAAGAGAATGGTATATTGGTCATTTCATAATTTTAATTGAGAAAATAGGTGAAAATGACCTTTTACGCAATGAAATGTGAAAATAATGGTGAAAATGCCAAAAAATGAAAGGTATGGACGTTCTCCACAATAACAATGAAAGGTGATGACGTTATGTGTTAATTACTCTTTAAAAATTGGGACTATGATTGCAATGAGTTTTTTTCTTTTTGTTTTATCTAAAAAGAATGATATATTGGTCATTTCATAATTTTTAATTGAGAAAATAAGTGAAAATGACATTTTGCGCAATGAAAGGTTGAAATAAGTGTGAAAATGTCAAAAAATGAAAGGTATGAACATTCTACACAATAACAATAAAATGTGAGAACGCTATGTGTTAATTACCCTTTAAATAATGAATACAGTAGTAAACCTCGTGAAAAATGTAGGTCTTAATGTTAGTCATTTTTATGATCTTCTCTTCATCCATCAACTTTTCTACGTCATAAAAGTCCACTTCTTTGTGCCTGATGGAAAATTTTATATATTTATGAAATGGACAGCCGGAAACTCTTATTTTTATTGGTGAGTTGAAGCCCAACTTTATCCTTCAAATTTCTCGATTTATCATTTGGAGTTTATGCATGTTTCTTGTCTCATCCGAGCCTGGAGTAGGGACAAAGACCTCTATTTTCCACCCTAAATTTCACTATCAAAACAAGATTGAGTTGTCAAGTTTGACACTCTTTTACATTGTATCTATTATAACCATTAATTGTTGAATTTTTCATAAAATTTAAATTTTATAAACTTTACATAATTGTCCAGATTTTCATGTCAAATCACCAAGAAAATTAATTAATGCGGAACATGCATTTATCTATTGATTTGTATCTTGAATAATGAATCTTGAATCTTAAATTTGGATCTTTAAATTTGGATTTCTTGTTCTTCAAATTAATTGCTCCAATCATTTTTCTTGATTATAATTCTTGATTTTTTATTGTGGATTTTGGATATTTCTCTTCAATTTGCCCTTTCTAATAATTCTTGTGTTGATGTGATGACACAGAGAATGAGAAATTGCATATGAATTAGGGATCATAATCATATATATAGTTTTCATATGTATTCGGTTCATCGTCAAATACAAACCTAATGGATCTGGTCTCTACACATACAGTCCGGCTCACACTTTATTTAGATATTCAAAGCCCAATCACTTAATTCTTTATTAGATCACTTTAATTTTGGGTTTAACTTTAAGATAGCTTTTATACAAAATTAATTAGATATGTTGACCCACATGACAAATTAAATAATTTCCTAACATTAATTTCTATAGCACCTTCTCACATCACTCGCCAAATTTTGACGTATAAGGAGAGTGTCAACAATAATGTCAAGGAGAATGTGCATATAGCTTAATTCGTTGAATTTATGGTGTTGTCCGAGTCCAAATATTGAAAAATATTCATGATCCCTATTTTCCACCCCCAATTTTTTGTATCAAAACATGATTTTTTTTCTTCAACGCGTTCTCGCAAAATAGTAGTTCGTTTGAGTTTAAAGTGATCGAATTATATATTTGTATTTAATGAATCTTGATATCATATCTTAACAATCAATTTTGAAAAAAGTGATACTATAAAATTTATACTTATAACCTGTAAAATTTTACACTTAAAATACATCCCAACTTTAAAAATTTACACTCTAGGAGTGCAAGAAGTCTGGTACCTATCACATCAATTGTTTAATTTCTACCAAAATTTATGAACCCTTATCTTAAGTATCAAATAATTCAGAAGGCATGGCATCATGGTCCAAGATAATATTTCTGGTGGAAAATGACAGGGTGACGATAATATATATCAACAATATTCCAAATCCATCACCAAATTGCAATTACCAAAGAAGAAATGGATCAAGAACAAGAAGCCAAAGTAACGAACAACCATCACTTCTTGATCGTCTTTTATCCGATCCAAGGCCATATCAATCCGTCCCTCCAGCTAGCGAAAAATCTCGTACGCAATGGTGCAAAAGTTACCTTAGCCACCCAGAACAGTGGCCTTAAACAAATAAAATCTCTCCCAACCCTGAAGGGCTTGTCATATGCTTCCATTTCCGGTGATCAGGACGACGATGACTCACAAAACCGGAAAGATTTTTCAAGCTCCGTACTCGAATTTAGGTGCATAGGCTCCCAAAATCTCGCCAATCTAGTCCGAAAGATTTCAGCCGATGGGGAACCGGTGACCCTTATAGTTTACAGCATCCTGCTTCCTTGGGTGGCTGTGGTGGCCCGTGATCTTCAGGTACCATCTGCTTTTCTTTTTAATCAGTGTGCCACTGTTTTTTCCATTTTCGTCCGCTTCTTCAATAGCAAAGATGGTCTACATCATGGCGAAATGGATCCTCCCATCTCAATAAAACTACCGGCGTTGCCATTATTTTCTGCAATAGACTTGCCCACCTCTCTCTTGCCGGATAAACCTATGAGTGCTTTCATGGTCCCTCTGATCCTAGAACACATACAAATCCTGGAGCAAGACCCCGCATCATTTGTTCTTATTAATACATTTGAAGGATTAGAACAAGAATTAATCAAAGAAATCACCAATATGAAGGTTATTTCAGTTGGCCCCTTAATACCATCAGCTTTCAGTGATGGAAATGACTTGACAGACAAATCTTTTGGTGGCGATTTATTCAGCAAATCCGAAGACTATTTTCAGTGGTTAGACTCAAAGCCAAATGGTTCAGTGATCTATGTTTCGTTTGGAAGCTTAGCAGTTTTAAAGAATGAGCAAAAAGAAGAGATTTTGCATGCACTTGTGGAATTTGGGAGGCCTTTTCTTTGGGTCCTCAGATCATCAAACAGTGAAGAAGAAGAAGAAGAATTTCATAAAATGATGGAAACTGGATTGAATGGAGATGGGATTATAGTGCCATGGTGTTCACAAGTTGAAGTTCTAAGCCACCAGTCCATTGGGTGTTTTGTGACACATTGTGGATGGAATTCAACACTGGAAACAATAGTTTCTGGAGTACCAATAATTGGCTGCCCACAGTTTTCGGACCAACCGACGAATGCAAAATTGTTGGAGGAGGTTTGGGGCTTAGGAGTGAGAGCAAAAGAAAATGGGGAAAGTATTATTGAAAGAGGAGAACTCAACAAATGCTTGGACATTGTGATGGGGGGTGGAGATAGAGGTAAAGAAATGAAAGAAAATGCTGTTAAATTGAGACATTTGGCTATACAAGCTGTTAAAGAAGGGGGTTCTACCTACAACAATCTCAAAAGGCTTTTGGAGATTCCTGGATAGTTCTCCTATGATAGAAAGGGAAAGGAACGGAAGCAAAGCGACTTGGACTTGGAGACAGTATTTATGAAAGCGATCATAAGTCGATAAGATTAATCGCGCGGTGCATGCACGAAATTTAAATCATACATTTTACAAGGCTCTTAGTCGATTGGTTTAGTTTATCTTTGATTCTCTCATTAGCTGGAGTTGAGGTCCGTCTTCCTCTATAGTTATGTATTTTCTTTTTTCTTTTTCTCTAGAGGTACCGACGTAAATTATATATTTATGAATAAATAAGTTACTTTAATTTATCACTTTTGCATAAATTGACCATGTTCGGTGTTTTGTTAATAACAAAAGAAAAACATTATTGGGGGCTATTCCTAACGTACCATAAGTAAAGACATTTGAGTATTACATGTAAAAAAGTGATACGTAAATATACATATGTAAATATGGGTGTGTATGTTTTTTTTATTCTCATCATCAAGTTTGAAATCTCTACGCGAGGGTGATGAGTGACTATCTCAATCCATTATATCACCTGTATCGTCGTGGCCGAATCTCTAGTGAAAAGGTGCCACATTTCTTGAACTCAAGTTATGGATGGAAGAACTTATAAGCTGCCATCGTCCCAAATGCTATCTTGGTGCTTCATCGACTTGATCCACACTTCTACATTGACTATGCAATCGCTCAAATGTATGTAGTCCATGTGGCTCTATATTTTTATTGCTGATTTTGTTTTTTACCTCACTAGCACTACTTTGATTTATGTGTCTGTTTTGTCCATTTCATCGGCTTTATGTCGGCGTTATAACACACCAGCATAGATTAAGCTACCTATAAGATCAATATTGTAGATGGTCTAGAAAAAAGTCCAAGCAACTGAATTCGCTTTGTCTTAGGTCAGAGTTAGGATTGTTGGGTTATGAGATTGTGAGAACAAGATCTCGAAGTAGAAAATTGTAATCATAGAGGCAAAATTAACATAAAAGGTTGGGAATTGATATGAAGGAGCTTAAACATTTAGAGAAACTTTTTGGGCGTAGGGCAGCTGACTCTACTGCTCCCATACTAAATCCACGACTATCTTACACATCTTCATTTTGTGGTTAACATTGATTTGATGACTTTTAAGATGATTCAACGGCCTTGGATGAGATTAACAGGAGTCCAAAGCCTTTTCCATTTTTTGCAAATCAGTCCCTGAAGAATTACCATAGAGCCCTTTGATTTTATAAGTTCATTTTATCCCGTCTCCAAAAATCCAGGATTGATTTACTCCTGAAACCCACGGCTCGAGTCTTATTTTTGCTGGCCCACCATTGTATTATTGGTTAAGCAACAGCCTCATCAAGCTCAAAACTGTGGATTAGGCTGCATTATCATTTAAATTGGGCTGCCCATGAACATCCACACCCACACCAAACTTACAAGCCCATTGCCATTTATAACAGATACTAGATTCATCATTTGGCCCATTTTGTAGTTGTAAAGGCAAATTAGGCCCACTATGGCCTGAAGTTAAAAAAACGATTAATACACTAAACCTTTTAATTTTTTGATTATACATTGCTAATTAATATTGTATTATACGTTGAAACCTGATATGAAACCAAATGAGATAAAACTTCAACCAAACCCTAACCCTACTCGTCGCTGCCATAGTTATCATCGCCACTTTGTCGATCGTCATTGCTAGTACTATTAGACACCGTCAAAAGGTTAACAAAGCGTTTTATCCAACAATATTTAGGCCAAGAAACTGAGAAACTATGTTTTTGAATCACTTTCGTTTTAATCATAAATCGAATGATTCTATCGACATCCTCTCTTTCCTTAATTAATTAAGCTAATGTTTGGTACCGTTAAGAAATCTAATTAAAATCTAAGTCAAAATTAAAAATTAATTTTAACCACACATTTCATTATACCCACACCTAAGGCTGCAAAAAAATAAATAAATAAAAATAAAAATCTCAAACCGAATTGAACATGTTGGTTTGAAACCATTGGTTCAGGTACACGTTGACCCGCGATTTTTTTCTCTCAAACAAAACCAAACCGTTTTAAAAGGTTTGGTTTAGGTTTCGATTTTCAAAATCTGCTCAAAACTAGATTTTATTTTTATTAAAGACATTTGTACAAGTGAGGGAACAGTCGTGATGTCAAGGACCGTAGGGAGAGGCAAACTCATTAACTGGTTACTCCAGTAAGGCGTTCAAAAGGACATTGAAGGAATGAAATCTATATGATTTGTCGTAGAAGGATGTGAGCAGAAGCAAGGGAGTGATTATCAAGATATTGTTTCAATAACTAGTTTGAGATAGCCCAATTAACTCCACAATTGGATATGAATCAACGTTTGGGTGATCGATGAAATTGAAGGAGAGCTCATAAATAACCAAGCACTTAGCATTCTATAAGCCGTCTTCAATCTTTGCTCATTGTTGCACACGCTATTCTATGCTTATTATAATACATGAGTCTTTAACCATTTTCATTCGCGTTCTTATCATTAATATTTTATTAATTAACATATTTTGTTACTCGTAACAGTCCCCCCCCCCCCGGGGTCCGCCCATGATTACTAGAATATAAATAGGTAAATCGCAGTTTAAACTCGAACCAAACCGTAAATAATGGTTTGATTTAGTTTGGTTTGAAAAATAAAATGATTTGATTTGGTTTGAAAAAAGTTCTTAATGTGTGAAATAGTTTGAGTTGAAAATATAGTACAAACCGTTCAAATCTAACCGTGTTAACCCCTACCCACAACTTAAACCATATATTTCATTAACTTTTATCAAAATCTGCTAAAATTTTGATTTTAATCTCTATCAAATGGGGGATAAATTTTTTGTTTCTTATTATTATTATTATTATTATTATTATTATTTTGGGCAGATGAATTAACATATTGATGCCAATGACTTTCATGTTTCATTCGAGTTTCAATTTAAAATTAATTTAGGTGGTGGCGGCGTGGCAGCATGAATTGATGAAGAAAGACATTAGCGCATTTTGTAGTTACTTCCATAAAACGTGTTTGGTTCGGATTTTACATTATTAGATATGTTATTTTTGTTCAGCTTTATTAATTGTTCTACATAAATTTGAGTTTAAAGGAACATCTTATTTCATAGAGCATGTTTGGCTAAAATTTTTAATTGTTAACTTTTTGTTTCGTTTTTCTATTTGAATTAAAAGTCACATGACATTTTAGTCATTGTTTGGCCCCCATTTTGAAGAATTTATAAATTTTGAAATAGTGATTGTTGGAAGAATATATGGTTCAAAAACAATGAAATTTTTTAAATTTGTGTATAATATTATTTTATTTAGAGAATGTGTAATTTTTAATGGAGACCAAACAAGGACTTAATTAAAGATCAAATTATGTAATCTGACGTTTTTTAATCGGACATTTTTTTTAATATCCAATTAGCTGAACAAATTTTGTTAAGCTAACAAAATACTTATATTGCATTTTGTTTTCAGAATAAAAAATAGAGATGTAAATAAGGTGGTCGGATATTTGATCGATTAATTTCATTTATAAAATTATGTTCCTGGCCTTGAACACAGAGTTGGCGACAACAACACGAGGCTAAGAATGTATATTTATTTTTAACTCCTTTTGTGCTTCTCAAATTATATACAAAAATACTGCACAAAGTCGACGATGATTCACCATTAAAAAGGCATTTTAAATACATTTTTATGACACATTTTAACAATTTACAAAAAGTATATTAATGATTTCAATCATCGTAAAGTACAAAATGTATAAAACCTACAACCATGCTATTTGTACAACCAATTGGTTGACATATAAGTTGATCAATGCTCACAAATGAGGGGTCCACTTTCTTTTTTTTTTTTTTTTTTTTTTTTTTATTATTTGGGCCCTGCACGCATGTGAGAGGTTGTTTACATGTACAAATGGATAATTTTGAATCATTCGGGCCCTGCACGCATGTGAGAGGTTGTTAACATGTACAAATGGAATTTCCCTAAAACCTATACTAAATTGTGATCGCAAAAATATTTTCATCGTATTGGGGAAGAAATAATCCTAGTTTTTGGAGCCATATAACACAAAAAGTTTAAAATATTGAAAAGCATATTTGAACACCATTGAATACCTATGATGAAAGTATGTCCGCCTCCATCATAACTAGTTGAATTTTATTTTTCAAAACGTTGAAGAGTAATCAAGACTTATCGGTACCGAATGTACAAAATAAGTAATGACGCTTCATAGGAAAATAGATAGAACAACTAATCACAACTTACTGCAAACTCGTTCTCTGTTTCGAGATACTCAATGCTATAAGAAACAAGCATGACATTAAGAAAGACCAAAAAATACGTGAAGAAAACAATAAATAACTAAACAAGCAACACAACACTCCTATATTCATCACCAGTATCGGTAGAAGTATTTGTGTCAAACATAACAGTTGTATTAAATAAGATCCGTTGTACTAAAAATCTTGTTTATTCAACTTACAATAAAAACTTCTTTACCATTGAAAAACAATCAAGTTTTCGATACAATCCCAATAAAAGAAATCGTGCCACCAAACAAATAATAAAAATAAGTAAGCATAATCCATAGTTTCACGTTCTCACAAAATCGGTCACCAGAGGATGAAACGAAGTTATATATATATATATAATTGACAAA
>CAIGRP010057576.1:0-50262 GCA_903798385.1 Fraxinus cuspidata | reverse complement strand
GATACAAGAAATAGAAGCTACTATAAAAATACATTTTGCCATCACAAATTCAGAAAGGAATAAGTGCAAGTCAAAATGGAAGAAGTAGCACAAACAAGAGAGGGCTAGCTATGCAACTTGATAATTCATGCCAAGCTCTTCAACAAAGATAGGACTCGGCCAAAAAAAAAAAAAGGTTGAATGGATCAGCATTATGTTACTACACTAAATCAAACCACCTTAACAGCTTCAAAAGATGGTAATTAAAAACCAAAAATGGAAAGAAGAGAGACTCGAACTAAGAAGTCAATATCGCAATAATTAGGAATCTCCAGCGAAAAGAATATCATAGATAGAGATCCACCATTGAAAGAAAAAGGCAGAAGCTTTGCATTAGTCAGAAGGTTTGTGCCTCTCCCACAGATCAATTCACTTGTGTCAACGATGAACCTTACGAACAGAGGCAAAGCCAGGGGGACACATTTTTTTTTATACTGGGTTGATACATTGAAAAAAAAACCACTAGAAAAAAAGGAATTTTCATTAATTTATTTTTTGCCTTACGAAAATAATTGGGCCTGAGGGCAGGTCTGGGCATTACGGAGGGCATCTAGGACCCGTCTTCTACATTCTTACGTAATGGGTCGTCAAACATTACCTATCCCTTGCTCCTGGAACAGTAAGTCTTTTGCAGTATTATGGGGCTGGAGAGTGAAGCGATACTGAGTCGCCGATCTTATCAAAATGGCCCAGTCACTAGACACTAACTTCCATCCTGCCTGGTGTTCACGTACCATTTGCTGGTGTTTGATGAGCTCGAAAGACTGCGATGAGGACATTGAAGTGCATTATTACAACATAGAGCAAGAGGAACATAGGGTTGTGTAGCTGGGGTATACCCTTTTCGAGTACTACTCATCTATAAACACACTTATCCACAACCCAATTTAGCCTTGCACAAGATGGTTGCCGCTCGACCAATCTGTTCCAATGTTCGAGCCAATAAATATATCAAGGTATCACCCCTACCTCCTTTATCACTGATCAAATAGGCCTCGCTCACTGGTATTCTATGGTTTGCTGCCTCAACCATCATAAGACTTCAAAGATCAAAATCTTTAGCGGGGCACACGTGAACCTCATAAACCACTATTTGTATTTATACCTTGTTGGATTCGCCCATTAGAGTATTTTGCCTTACATGGATAGATAGCCCCGGTGGGTTGGTGGGCATGTGGAAGGATGCATACAAGAAGGTTGTGAAATCCAGTAAACTCATGCATGGAATTTCTCTAAATTGTATCTATCCCCGTGAGTGAACTGTCAGGACAACGATAATGGCATCTGAAGCGTAAAAGCTAGACTCAAAGATCTCCATTCAACAAGAAAGGGAGATCGGAACTTGGTTTCTGGACAAGAAGGAACTGGCCAAGACATGGAGGGCATGACTTGAAAAGTTACATTGTTGGAGTCGAACCTGGTTCTCTCTTTTTATGCTCCCAGAATTATTATTGTTGAAGTTGTGTTTTGGAGAAACATACTTTTATTAGTGTAAAGCGTTTATCTTAGATGGTTGACACGTGTACTATTTTTGGCCGTTGAATGGTGAGATGTTTTATTTGGCTCGATGACTCTTGGGTTTCGGTGATGAATTCATTTGGTATTCTCGTGCTCTCTCTACGTTTTGGAGAGAGATAGGGAGAAAAGAGAGAGAAGATGAAAATGGGCTAGGGTTTGCTTCTTTCGTCTTATTCCACTTAAAATCTCTATTATTTGATAGTGTAGACTTTCATTGTGTAATATTCTGAGTGAATATTGTGAGAATCTGTGTGATTTCTCTATTGTTAGTTCTGGTTTTGTTCTAAGGGTTTTCATGAGGATATCTTGGTGAATATTTGTACATATATCACTGTATTTGAGAGATACGTCTCATGTTTTGTCTATCTTAAGATTTGTTTCCTTTATTACCATTTTGGCCTGTTTTAGTGCAACCGAGTATAATCTTTTCCTTGGATTCTCAACAGGGGATGTAGGTGTTAAAAGCTGTCACCGAAACTCTGGGGGTTCGATCGAAATAATTCTTTGGTGTTCAACTTTAATTTTCTGCAGTTTATTTTTTATTTGATTCGATTAATATTGTTTCTCGACACTTATATCGTGTGATCCTGGCTTTAGATACATCATTTGGAATGCCACATATTTGTATTCCATCAATGATACGCAAGCCAAAAATATATATCCTAAAGTTTTGTATGCATGATTAAAATTATGTATGTGTCGATTTCTATTTGCATATTTTTCACAAGAAAATCTGAATAACAAGCATGAAGGCTAGCTTTGATGCCACATGTAAACTAATTGCGTACCTCTAGCTATGTTGTTTAAGATGTAATTGAAAATTTGAAGTAGAAAAATGACCTCGCAATACCGACAAGCCTCTAGCCAATGTCCACTTGATAACCTATTTTCTTGATGAAACGAATCCATGACTTTATTTTGAGAGAAAAAAATATGTAAGAATTTGATACGAGTTCGTTTAGGTACCATTTGACATCTTTATATAGATGCTACACCACTTTCCTCCATCACTCCATCATGGAAGTGAGTGATTTTCTTCTTCCTACAATGACTTCCATCCTATATTAATTTTTACTTTAAATTGAATATGTGGGTCAGAAACAATTATAATTATTAGTCGTTATAGTATAATTCTTTTTCTTTTTACTTATTAGATTTGTCTTTAAATATTTAAGATTTTAAATTAAATAATTCGACATTATATCTGAGCAAACAAAAGTTACAAGCTCGAGTCTCACAATCCCCAATTCATGAAAATTTGATATACTATAATACATTTGATGAAAAAATGAATTTGGCATGCATATAAATATAAATAAATTTATCTCCTATTAATATTGCTGATTATATACATCAACAAAAAATATAAAATAAATTCAAGTAACATTTTCTCCTGCTTAATATTATCTAAAACTGTCTAATTCACACTTTATCATACACTTCATAAGTATTTAGCTGCCCCAGGGCACATCTCTAAGTGGTAAAAGGGGAAGGTGGAAAGACTCCAGCTTTGCTTGAGGCTGCCACGTCAAGGGTTCGAATCCTGAAATATGGATTTTGCCTTGGGTAAGTGCAAGTGTACAAACAACTTTCCACCCTGTACCCTTGGAGGCATAACCTGCGATTTACCTCCTCCACCAAGACCTATGGCAGGGCAGGTGGGGGCCGTTAAGGATGCGGCTTATCCTTCATATACCACGTATTAGTAATTAATGATATTTTGGGATAACGTAAAGCTAAACAAATTCTTCTATCCCATAACAGAATAGCTTAATAGTGCCTTTATAGCCAATAATGTGTCCCGGTGAGTGTTTGAGTTCATTTATAACATGTAGTTATTCGCAACATTGGACAATGTCCACAAACAGTAAGAAAAACTCATATAACTAAATCTAAGAGAAACACATATAGTCAAATTTAATTTAAAATCTTGTCATTAAAATAATATTCAAATCTTTATGCAAATTCAAAGAAGGAAAATTGCAACCTTGGTTCCTAACTTATAGAGCTAGACTATAGGCAAAATCAGAATGTATGGTGGGGAAACGGTTTATCAAAGTGAAATGAATATGACAATGCTAAATGTACATAATTTTTTTTTGACCTAATATTTTACCTACACTCAAAATAGGGTATGATGACCATATTTTTTGGAGTTTTTTATTCACGCGGGCCTGCGCACATGTGAGAGGGTGTAACATTTTTTGTGAGGACGATTCAGTACAAATAGTTTTATTCAAATGAATATATCATTTAAACTTTCAATTTTTTTCAAGGATTAATTATTTCCTATAAATTGGTTTATTTGGGTCCTTTTCAAACACATTGTTGCATTTCGGATGGTTGTTTAAATGTGATCGTATTTGGAACTATTTCTTCGAAAGAGAAGTCTAAGAGGAAGGGGCAGCGCCTACTGAGCGACTATGGTTTTAGGGTTTAGGACAGCCACTACCCACTAAAATACTGATCAAGGAAAAAATTTATTACTTCAATTCTTTGTTGATTATCGACTTATATGTTAGAGAATATGCAAGCGGATGGGGTGCTGCCGAGGAAGGTGGAGACAACATATTGAAAGAACATTCTTGAGAGCAAAAACATTGTTTTTATGATAATAGTGGATTGTTTAATTGTAGAATTTTGAAAAAGCTAAATCTAAACCATAGGTTCAAATTGATCGTAGCTATCTATTCAAAGATGAGTTTGCCTATAAATAAAGGGAGACTCATTTGTACTTAACCAAGTTTAAAGTAGTAAAGCCCTTTCATATATTATACAAAAATTCTCTCAAAACTGTTTTGACTTTGCGATGTTTAATTTCACAAATATCTGTCAGCGATTTAACCTTTTAACCATTACTTTCGGGAAAACATCTACAGCAACATCTATGGTCTCCTAAAAATCATTCACCAATTGTATGTAACCCTGTATTACAACAAATCAAGCATTTTCATCTCTCTAAAAATATAAAAAAGGGGGAAAATAGATGTGTACATACAGGTGGGGCCAATAATTTACAACTGACGGATTTGAAATAATTTTTTAATTGAACTTGTAAGGTACTTGATGTATGGAACATTAGCAACAAAAATGAATATATATTTACTTTTTTGCCCTCATTCCATGTATATTTACAACATAATATTTCCTCAAAAAAAGTATAATCTTTCTAAAGGGGTATAACAATTTTATTGATCTAGTCACAGGAAATATTAGTCCGTCTTCAAGCCAACATCACAAACTAAAACATCAAGTAATTGCACGTTGTAAGATTGGCGGCGTTGCTTCGATCAAGATAGGTCTATGTCTACATATTGCAGGTAAATATAAACATATTACACGTAAATATAATATAAAGGTGAAAGTGTAAATAGTCAAGAGAAATTTCGGAATAAGGTCTAAAGTATCATTCATGTTTAAAAAGGAAGAGAAGAGAGACATATTGATTAAAAAAAAGATGGTGATGTACAATGGTCAATGACTTCTTTATATAGGGTTTGAATCTTTATTAAATTCTTTTATTAATTATTCGAACTTGATAAGAAGAGTATTTGTGAGGAGAAAGCAAACATGTGATGATTATGGCATTGACAAACACACTCTTAACTATGCAACTCTAATGGTACATCCATTGACCGTCGTACTCTAACAAAGGTGGATGAGCTCATGAGAAACGTGGAGAGGTGGGTCAGTAAGAGAGGCAAAATGTTGGAAAAATATTTGTTACATTTATAAATTACGTGACATCGACTATTTATTGGATTGGGCTTATTAAACTAAATAATTTGCATCATGGACTCGACCCATTACCCACGTGGCCCATTTACATTTTCCTATATATATGTGAGTTTCATTCACAATAAGGTATGATTTCTAACTCTATCCAAAACTCCTCTTCTTCTGTTGCACTCTTTTTCTCTCGTCCGACAGTTGAGTTGACCGTCGAAGTGCAAACGGTCGCGGGATCTTTTTGACATTTGCACCCTAATTGGGTGTTCTAGTGTGCATGTGATGTTTACATGAAGGGGAGGTGAAAGAGATTTTGTTGACGCATTTTTTGAGAACAACAGATTGACGTCGTCTATGGAAAACGGTACATTAACCATCTTATTACCACGTCCCAAAGGCTGCCGGAAAATATGGTTTTCCGGTCAGGTTTCTATTGGAAATTAGCAAAGACGGCAACAAAGTATTGATGAAGTCAGTCACCAAAAGAAAAATCTACCATGAAAAATGGTTATTTTCTAGCCACAAAACATAGCTACTGAATGGAAGAAATAGCTTGGCAAATCGAAATTAATTTTTGGTGGAGTTTCTCGTGCTGGATTGAAGAAAAAAGCCATGAAAATGGTTATAAGAAAATGGCCATCCACATTGAAAAGGTTCTGTCTTCATGTTTGAAACAAAAATAAAATCTCATTGTTGGATTCAAAAAATGACTTTTGCTTCCTCGTACAACAAAAAACTCCAAAGTCTTTATCCTTAAACCAATCACTTCAACTCCCTTCCCATACAAAACGAAAAAATGGAGCCTATGTTGACAACACCTTTCTCCAAAATGAAAGAAATTTCAAATCCCAAATAATTGCAAGAAAGAGAGATAAAGGAAGAAGAAAGTTTCTCAACAACTGAAGAATTTTCTACAGCTGTGTTGAAAGGAGTTTGACATTTTCTTTAAAGGCTCGTGTAGATTGGTAAGTAGCTATTGGCATACATGAGGAAAACAAGCTATCCTCATTCAAAGTTCTCATAAGCTAACATGGCAACATCAGTCTTCGATCGTTTGTTGAGAACTGCTTTTTGTAAAGAAATTTCCATACTTTGAGGTTGCAGACAACGTGTTCGACGAAAGGCGCAAGTTCGAAATTTCTCCATGGCTACAACCTCCGGCGAAGGTCGTCGAGGCACCTACCAGCGCAAGTGACATCCTACAATATCATTGTGACCGCCGGTGCATTGACACAATTCCATCCACATTAATTTGTGATGGGTAAAAGACTAATATTGGCATGTTTTTCAAGCTGGGTGGGTTGTCAATTTCAGTCTTTTTGCATATTTTTGCTGGCTATGTAAGAAGCTTTTTATTTGCAGAATAAATGGTACATTTGCCAGCCTTTTCTGCCGTCCAAATTTATCAACACATTTGGGGCGGGTCAGCCCACTCATTGGATGGGTCTTCTTTATAAAATATGGGCCTTACAATTTTCTGGCTAGTGTCCTTCGAGGTGGACATTTGTTCCTTATTCTTATGGGCCACTACAAGTGGTCTCCCATTAGGGACTTTTTAAGTGGGCTGCTTATATTTGTTTCTTTGGTCAAACACCAGCTAAAATTGTATGGCTCCATAGCTCATTGGAGAATTTCTAGTCACTGTAATATGGAGAACACAAGCGGTCACTTCCAACCTCTTAAAGCTCCATTACTTATTCACTATTGGCAAGCAAATCTCATTTGGTGCTCCAAATAAGTTCTGGAAAGGTTAACCGGATAATTTATGCGATCTAAATGCTCACAAGAACTTAGATATGTATGATATCAAAATATGTTTTACATGCTATTAATTTCTAGAGCTTGAGGTGCCTAAAAAATAAAATTATTACCTGATTGTCAACTTCTAGTGCACATTTTCATATGATTTGCTTGGTGATTAAATAACAAATCTTGATGTGGCACTAGCAATTAATTGGGTTTCATGGTTATTGGACTTTAGTTAAACCAAATAGCATATGTTTTAATACGACACGCTTGGGAGTCCATTGATGTGAAAATCAGCATATATTATTTAATTTGATTTCCTTGTTGCCTTAAAACTATTATCAAGATCTGAAGCATCGTTAGTGAGATGTAATATATGAATTCCATTGTTCAAAACAAGCTCTAAGACCTCGCATTCTTGAAGGCGAGCCATCGTTCATTGAGGTTAGCTCGTGATTATGTTATTGCTGAAGGCGGGCCCTGGCTCGTGATTTTTTATTATTGAAGGCAAGTCCAAGCTTGTGGATTTCTTTTTATCGTATGCATCATTTTGGAATCCTTGTTCTTTGAAAAAGGAAGAAGCAAATTGTCAGATGCTTATTCCTCGCTTTTCACTATCATCGAGCCTAACTGTAAGATATTGTCATTTCGAGGCCAGCTTGTAAGACTTCGATAGTTCGAGATTTATTCGCGGGAAATTTATACCTCGCCTCGCCAGATGCTTATGTCAAGCTTCGCCAGATGTTTATTCCTCGCATCTTCCTATCGTCGAGTCTAGCTGTAAGACCTTTGGTACTTAATGATATTATTATTTTTTATTGGCTTCTTTTTGAATTTTCTTATTTTTTTTCTGACCAAACCTTGCTATCTGTTCGGGTTTTGGGAGCTGTTTGAACTGTGGCGACTGTTCTGAAATGGCTTGAAGGCTGTTCGAATGGCCACGAACAACTCTATAAATAGCCTGCCTCGGTGCCAGAAATAATTACACAATTTTCATTGCAATCATTCTGTGCTTTGAATCTCACTCCCCTCTTATTCTGATATTATTCTNTTCGTTCTATTCTGGAAAACGATTGTTGAACATCTTTAGCACCTGTGAAGACAGCAAATTCGTTTTAAGGAAATATCGTGAATTCGGTGGGCTCGAATTATACTGCGATCGTTTTGACTTAATTGTTACGCTAAAATACTCTTGTTGTAATATTGAAGGAGGCTATTATATTCCAGAATAACACTTTTGACCATGGTCACCAATATGCACTTCCAGACAATCTTGTCACCGTCTTACAGCTCATAAGCTTCGTATATTATTTTGACCCTAATTTAAATTTTATTCTATTTCGGAGTTTTATCTTAGATTAAAATGTTAATTCAATCGCAATTAGAGTTAGACTCCAAACAAACGTTGAATAAGTATTAGTCCCAGTTTGTTAAAAAGCGCAGCCCTAACTACAATAAAGCTTCTTAAAAAACCAAGAAATGATTATTAGGAAGAATTTCTTCAGAAAGTGAAAATGTTTTGCTCAAAACATAATATTGAGATACCCGATCTAGATGGTTTGTCTAAGGTTGGTCCATGTCATTCTCGTCATCCAATTACAATGGAGCATCATTATCACTTTGATGTTTTCAATTCCGACTTGGAAAGTTTGTATAAGGTTGGTCCTTGTCGTTCACGTGACCAAATTACAACGGAGCATAATTATCACTTTGATGTTTTCAATGAAGTAGTAGATTTTGTACCGATGGAATTAGATACAAGATTTAATAATACATCAGTAGAATTTCTCTTTTACTGCACCTTTAGATCCTAGATATTCATTTGAATCGTTTAACATTCATGATATTTGTACAATTGTGACATTATGAACTAGATATGAAGAGTAAACTTTGATTTCAAGTATCTACACTTATTGAATTATGTCGACAATAGACTGAGAGTAGAAAGTCGGAGTCTTATAATATAGAAACTAGGTTAATTCGTCTTGTCTTGGCTTGTTTCTATTGCGACTATTTAGTGAACTTTTTCAACATTGAAACATGTGAAGATGGGTCTTCGTAATAGAATGAAGGATGTCTTCATTGTGATTTATGACATTTTCCATCAAACGAGAACTTGTTGAGAAGATACATATAGATTTTATTATAGATGAATTTTATATTTCATTATATATGAATTTATTGTATTGACTTTCTTAAATTTTAGTCCATTACGACCTAAATTACTGGAACCGCCACTAGCAATGAAAACACAAAACATAAAATGAACCAAAAAGAAAGAAACAAACTAAACATGGTTAAAAAAATAACCGAAAACCACAGGAGAAAAATACTTCATTAGATAAGAGAACTATGCAATAAAATATTTTTTTTTCACCCTCTCACTTCTCTATACACAAAACTAGAATACTCAGTGTACACCGCAAACTGGTGCTTACTGTTTTTTCAATTTTATCTCACTAGATCACAAGTTGGCTTCCTCAAAATTGTATCAAGCAAAATTACCTTCAATGATAAATTGAGGGTTTTCTAAGGTAGTCCCAAATCATCTTTGGTAAGTTCTCTAGCAAATAACTATCCTTCCCACTGTAAATAAAATTCTCTTTTCGTCCCTGAATTTTGCACAAACGCTTCAAAAAAAAAAAAAAAAAAATAGGCTGCCCCAAAACCCTAACTATGTTTGTAAGTGTACATATATTAAACATCATATGCACTGTCATATAACACCTAAGCCCCTCAGCTTTATGGAAATATCTTCTATTACCCTTTGCTTTTATTGCATTAATTTGAGTCAAATTCCAAACACATAGCAGGTCCTTACAAACTAATTCCGGCTAAATAAGCTTCAAAATAGTATGTGCATTGCACGTCTAACTTTGTAATAGGCAAACAAGTAAATACTTCATTTTAATTAAAATAAGTAAAGTAAATAGAAAAAAAAACATCATTTTAACGTCTAACTAGATGGATTCAATTTTCAAAAGACCATGTCTGCTACATCAATGAAAAGTTGAGGACTGCGTAACAAGATTTTAATACTTTGAAGATATTTTCACTTTAGCAAAGGTTAGGAACTTCTTTTTCAAATTTCCTTTACTTTTACTAAACAAGTGACCAGCTTTAGTAATTATATGGATAAGAAAAATACTTTAATGACCATTTTTGAAGTTTTACACATACTTCAATTATCATTAGTGAAATTAACCCTATTTATATTAATGCTTTACAATCACTCGACTTCAATGCTATTATTTTGAAACGATAAAATTTGAAAGCTTGTAACACTTATTATGTTAGAAATCAGGACATAAAAGATCGATGTTGAAACAATTTAGTGTATAAGTATTTGAGAAACTAGGATCATTATACCTCAGTTTTTAACTTATGTAGCAAGTGGATATACAATGAAGCAATGTAACCTCGCCGCTCCATCATAGTCATAACCGTTCTACCAATGCATCATTTCATACAATGATCAAACATTTTAACTTTTCTTAATCCATTCTTTATTACTTCATTTCTTTGTCAGTGACAAATTCAGAATTGCTTTTTCTTTTTTCCTTTTCTTTTTTTGCCGGGGCTATGTAATTTTTTTTTTTTACGTACAACTTTTCTTATGCATTAATATTTTGTGGTTTAGTTTCTTATATGAATAATACTATTTACCATCATGATGATAAATTATCCGTGATATTGCGATTTATTTTGAATAATGTGATTAGATAATTCAATTTATAAGAGAGAGTTGTAAAGAATAATGTGTTGTCATATCATCAATAATTTATCATCGTGATGATAACTAGTATTACTCTTTTTATATTGGGTTATTTATGTATAGAAATTTGTAAAGACTAAATCTAAACCCTTCGTTTAAATTGATCCTAGTCATCTATTCAAGATGAATTCGCCTATAAATAAAGGAAGACCCATTAGAACATAACCAAGTTTAAAGTTGTAAAGCTCTCTCATATGCAATTAAGAAGTTCTTTAAAAAAAAGTTTTTAACTTTTCAATGGTTAATTTCGGGAAAGTTTTACCCGAGGACTCGGACTTTTTAACCTTGTGACAACGGGGTCGTTAACCTTCAATTTTTAGCACCCTAAGTTTCTAACCTTCCAATGTTGGAACGCGAAACCCTTCTTCGATGGAAAATGTTAGTTTGGCAACTATATGACAAATTATTTTCAATTTATTGTTTCATAAATAAAGGGATTTATTCAACCCAATCACTGAATTTCAACAAATTCAACATAGGTAAGAATGTTCATAATACTAATATAATAGTGAATTGGAAGGTGACTAAAAGACGTAAAAATAAAGAGGAAAATGGGCATAGCCATGGCGAAGGTAAAATTGGGAAGAAAGATAAGATCAATAAGGATATTACTAATACTAATAACAATAACAATATCGATCCGAATCTTTGCCGAGAAATGAGATTTTCACTTGTTTCATATGATTTCAATTTCAAACTAAAGTTGGTCTACAAGACAAATATTGAGTTTGATGGAATGTTAAAGAAATATTTGCATTGTTTCATGATATGACCATATCTTCAAGATTGTCGTAGATTATTTTTATAGTGCTATGATTATACTAGTTTGTAATCCTATAAATACGTTCATTCATTTAAATAATAAACAATTATAGAATTTCTTATATTCCTTCAAATACAATTATAGAATTTCTTATGCGGCAATGAAACATGATTGGAACATTCTGAAAAACAAATGTTTATGAATTATTCTACCCTAGATGGCTTCCAGATAAAAATTTTAATTTTCATTTAAGTTTTGATTTATTTGAGATGAAATAGAGAATTCAATACACATAACAAGTAGCAGAAACGGTCTTTGGGCATCCACTTTATGTCATAAATTGACACAAGAATGATGTGGAGGTGAAAAGAAAGGCTCCCGTTCATGTCTTTGTGTTGTGCTATATATTTCATTATTGACAAGGTTAAAGTATCTTTTGACCATGCATGAATAACTTTTAAATGTTGATTTTATTTTTGCAAGTATATTCTTATAGTATATGAAGTTATCTTGTTGAACTTTGTCACATAAAGTAGTTTATAATTTGTAAGCGTTTCATTGTATCAAATCCAAATTTCACTATATATGCCCTATGCCAACTGGACAATGGCATAGGGTATCAATTCTTTTGAGGCCTCAAAATGAAAACACTACATGATAAAATTCCAATTAAATTATTAATTTCTAAAAGATGGATTACTTAAAAATTCATTAACAATATTTTTTTTGGTCGATTCTAACTTAGTTCGATCTTATCAAAAATAACTTTTTATTGAGTTTAATATACATGCTTAATTACAACTTACCAATTGAGCTCAATATTATTATCGTAATGTGGTTTAATTTTCAAACTAATATTACACCTTGAGTAGTTTAGTTTATTAAGTTACAACTTGAATTTGTTTTATCCAATTAACAATTTCTAGAGTCCATAATATGCCATTTATTACGACCTTTTCAATGAGTCCAATATTGATAGGATAATTCTCGATTCCCTAATAAGTACACATGTGGTCCAAATACATTATTGGTCTCGAAACTTATTTTCACTTTAGTTTCTCAAAATTTCAACTTAACTAAAAGGTCTCAAATCAAAATCATTAGAATTTAGTTATGTTTTTCATCACTAAATAATCATATCTTCTCACTTGATCATCTAAAATATATCTAATTCTCATCATTTTGCAATCTAATATCTGATTTTTGCACATTTTGCAATTAAAAATCAATCTTCTTCATACGGGTCATCCTTATAATATCTCAAGATTTCAAATTATGGTTCTTAATACTTTCTCATGATTTCTAAATTGCACCTTACTCGAGTTTATCGATTAATAATTCTAGAGATTATTATTTACGCTCTAATAACAATCATTCATCAACGGGATAATTTTGCTAAATATTTTGTCACCCTAGTCTCTCGAGTTATTGAAATAATTTTTTTGTTTCATTATCTTTTGAATTGTACCAAATCTTTGTTTAAAATGTAAATATATTATTTATTTAAATATTTAAGTATTTTTACACTTATAAAAAAATTTACGTTTAAAAGGTATCTTAATAATGAATCGTTTAGGATCTCAAAATTCCCATGGTTGGCTCGACGGCTAAATACCAAGCTCATATAGTACCAAAACGGGTTGACATTTTTTTTTCTAAATATTAATAACACGTTGACTTATTTTTTCTCTTATAATGCACACAAATTTATTAATTTATCATGACAATGAAAGAAAGAAAATGGTCTATTTTATGTGAATACTGTAGGCCAAGCATTTAGTGTTTCTATTTTTTATTTTTTTAAGAAAAAAAATTGTTTATTTATTTCACCTATAATGATACATGCCCTTCCATATAAGACCTCATTTATCCGAGGCCACTTATAAGACCCCGATAGATTGAGTGCTATTCGCATGATGTCTATTTCCTACCTCGCCATATGCTTATTTCTGGTTTCGTGAGATGCTTATTCCTCACGTTTCACTATCTTCAAGCCTAACTATAAGATGGTCATTCCGATGCCAGTTTATAAAACTTCAATAGTTCGAGAGCTATTCGTGAGATGTTTATTCCCTGCCTAATCAAATGCTTATTCTTGATTATTGCGAGATATTTATTTCTCGCCTCTCACTATCATCGAGTTTAACTATAAGATCCCGTCATTCCGATGCCAATTTATAAGACTCTGATATTATAAGAGCTATTCACGAGATATTTATTCCCCGTCTTGTTAGATGCTTGTCCCTGGTTTCGAGAGATGTTTATTTCTCACCGTCACTATCATCGAGCCTAGGTGTAAGACCTCGTCATTTTGAGGCCATTTTATAAGATTTCGATAGTTTGAGAGC
The DNA here is from genome assembly GCA_903798385.1 of Fraxinus cuspidata. Taxonomy (NCBI): domain Eukaryota; kingdom Viridiplantae; phylum Streptophyta; class Magnoliopsida; order Lamiales; family Oleaceae; genus Fraxinus; species Fraxinus cuspidata. Next base: position 36,344 of record CAIGRP010057576.1, on the reverse strand, counting down.
TATTTGGAGATTTGACCAAATCGGATAGCACATGCCTCTTATGTACAAAAAATCATGGGAGAAGTCTCTAAAAGAATGAACCATCCAACGACAAGTTATTAATAAGAATTACTTGCTTGGAGATGGTGGTTGGCAGCGGGTGGGGAGGGATTAGGATGAGTGGGTGGGTGTTGACTGAGATGGAGGGGTGAGCTTGGTTGGGAAGATTAAAACAATAATTTTTTTTTATGTGTTGATTTGTATTTAATTGTTTTAAGTGGAATTTATTTGTACTTTTTGAAAATTAATGTGAACCCATTTTGCAAGTTTTTTTTTAGCTTTCTTTTATTTTCTATATTTAAATAGCATGGCAAATCCATCATTTAATGGCAAAAATGAAAATAAGGACGGATTTTCTACCTATTGAAATGTTAATGGATGAATTATACTTAAAAAGGATGATTGTAGATTTGTTACATTTCACGAAGGCTGAGGATGAAAAAAGAAAATTTTCCTATTTGTAATTAAATGTTCTTTCCCTGAATAAATTCGTTTGATATAAAAAAAATGGCTTTAATTTAGTATCAATTTCGATTTTTTAACTATAAGAATTTTGAAACTTAAATGTTCTTTGTTAGAATAAGTTCAAATGATTTAACAAAGTTGCTTTAATTTAGTAGCAATTTTGATGTAAATTTGAGCATTTACACAAGAGTACATACTTCAACTATTATGCGTCGCTATAAAGAGTAGTGAAAACCTATCATCTTTCTCTACTCTCTCTCCCCTCTAGTCACCGAATCTATCTTCTACTAGCAATCTTTACCGCCAAACCACCTTTATTCCCTTAATCCTCCATATCGTTTCCAGTCAAAAGATGAAAACAAAACTCATATATCTCAAATTAAAATCAAGATTACACACCGAAGCTTGTTTTTGTTCATCATAGATGGAAATGGGGATGCTTTAATTTGTCCATTGGTGAAATCAATTGGTCAAGAAAGGAATAAGAAGTTTGGCTAATCAAATTGGTCGCCAAAATGGTCCATCCTTCATCGATTTGTTTTTTTCCTGCTAAGTCAATTTATACTTTTTATTGTATTCATAAAATTTAAATTGTAAATTTATCGGCCAGTTTCCATATTTGTCTTGCTGCTAAAATAATTAAATTTAAATTTAAACTTGTAGCTTGCAACTAGGATGCACCTACACCTCTCGGTGCCTGCGAGGCAATGTTTTACGTGGGTCGGATAATGACACTACACTCACACCTGTTGGATATGTCAGGTGGCGAATTCAAATTATTATTTTGTACTACTGTACACATTGCCAATATATTATCGACACTTACACCTGTTGGATATGTCAGGTGGCGAATTCAAATTATTATTTTTATTTTGTACAATTGTACACATTGCCAATATATTATCGGCACAACGAGAGATACATCATGTCAAACAACGACACATCACCAACACCTCATGTATTGAAATTCCTTGGTAGCATGTCAAATTATTTTTTGATTTTGTACAGTTGAATACGTCGTTACACATTGCCAACACGTTAGGAGTTAATTGCAGACATGCTAGAATTAATCAAAAATAAATTTACTTTACAATTTACAAATAAAAAATAATTAATCTCATTATAACTAACGTGCGAGGGATGTATTGTGTCGTTACTTTTTTCACCCTAATAATTTAATTCAGATATCAGAGTAGTGGAAAACGATCATACGGCTAATTGAGTAGAGAGTGGGACTCTGTTATGATTTTACACAATTGAAGTAGAATTGAAATAGTATTTTCAGAGAAACTATCTCGAGAAGGTACCTATATATTAACCTATCATCGAAGATGAACATGGAATGCTTCATAGGGAATGTAATTTGAATGGAAAATATATTTGTTCGGAAATAGGTAAAAAGTTCAGCTAATCAAATTGGTTGCGGAATTGGTCCTCGAGTTCATCGTTGTGCTTTTTCTTGGCGAGGTAGATTTAGTTTTCTTATATTATTTATAAAATTCAAATCATAAATTTTCTTGATGTTCCTATATTTTTCTGCCGATAAACAATAAAATTAAATTTTAAACTTACAACTTGCAATTAGGATGCACTAACACCTTCCAGGTAATGATAAGTCGGTGTCGAACACGTGTCATGTAGCATGTTCAAATTATTTTTCTAGTTTTATACTTTGTAGATGCCGTTGACACATTATCGACATATCGAGAATCGACACAGACATGTTAAGGAAATGCCAAGTGACGTGCAAATTATTTTATAGTTTCTTATATTTGGAAATGTTGAAGATACATCGTGTTAAACAATGACACAATAACGATACTTCAATGATGCGTGTCCAAATTACTTTTTTGTCTTGTATAGTTGAACACATCATTGACACTGTGAGTTAAATTGCCAACATGCCCAAATATAGATTATTGACATGCCAGTATTCACAAACACAAATTTACTTATAAACATACTGTTGACATACAAAAATGAGGCACGGTTAAATGGTCTAAAGATGAAAGCCAAGTTAGGAAACTCGAAGGATGGACCCAAACGAGATCATGTAAAGTCCCAAGACAGTACTCAAGACGGAGTCATATAGCGGAGGCCCATTATCGCCCAGGCCGATAAGACGCCCAAGATCTGGGCGAGCATCATCGTCCAAGCATGCAGGACGCCTAAGATTCGAGCGATCAAGTCGCCTTATTATTATTTAAAGCGACGATTATTGAAACAGTTCATTCTACAACCCAATGACCTCAATCATAAGCGGTTAAATGATAAGAGTAATAGCAGCATTTAAGTACGATTTTGACAAATCATCCATTATGGAGAAAGTGGATAGTTACATGACGATGATCATCAGTTATTGACAAGTCATCTATCATGGAGAAAGTTGGTGGTTACGGGGAGATAAGTGTTTTTTCAAATAGTGCTACAGGAAAAATCTTCGAATGAGTATAAAAGGAAAAAGAGAACATAGAAGAAAATAAATCAAAAACCCAACTCTCAAACGGAGAATTATGTAATTTTGTTTGTTTCTTTTTTAATTGCCAATTACATTGCGAATTCAATGTGCTTGTGCCCCTTGGAGGCATTTCGCTTTTTATAAATTGTGATCTTCGTAAATAAAGCTTCACTCGTTAGGACTTTGTCTCGAGAGGTCATTGTTCCTTACACAATCATCTAAACCTTCTTCTAATTATTAGCGAGACTCGATTTCCCACACGAAACACATACTATTTTAATCAATGTATTGAGAATGTGTCATATCCTTTTCTTTTTTTTTTAAAAAAAAAACGCTTGTTCGCATGTCCTTATTGTCTAATGCCGACGCTAGTGTATGCGTCGATGCTTCCTTGACCATATCTTTATCGTGTCATATCGGACAATTGTATAGTGTCAACGTCTCCTAATCTTCAAATTCTTCCCCTTTTCCGTATATCATAAGTTCTCCAATTCCCCAAGCCATTTCTCTCATTACAACAAGGGGTTTTTAAGCAACAACTATGACACTCAATTTAAGCCTTTTTAGTCTAATTTATTGCTCCATTTTGCTTTTCACATATGGATGAGCTCTAATTGCTTAGCAAGTCTTTTATGATAGAGTAATTCAATTTAGCATTACTAGCTTTAAAACACCAATTTAGGTGGCATTGATGTAAAATATTAAATGAGATGTATAATTAAATGAATTGTTTAATTATACATTTTATTGAGTTTATCACATAGCGTCATCTAAAATGGTGTCGTAGTATAAGTGATGCTAAATAATAATTTTCTTTATATCTATTTAGATTTGATTAGATTAGACTATTTTTAAATGAGTGACTATTTTTCCATAAAAGATTGTATCTTTGTTATTTTTATTTTTATTTATAAATATTTTATATAAAATTTTTAAATCGACAATGACCCATCGGTTGGACTAATGACTTGTTGACATGACATTTTGACTGGGTCGATTCCGGTCTGATAACTATGTTAAGAGTGAGTTAGTACCTGTGGACAACGGTTTAAACGAATCAGAATGCATGTTAACCATAAACGATGTTACATGATTATCATCATTCTGTCTTTCTCATGTGAGCTTGATTCTCCGTTTTCATCTTCACTTCAAGTGATGTTCATTACTTTCTAGGGATGAGACCTTCTTCAATGTGTTAGCCATTCAGATGCTATGTGTCCATATCCCTTATATTCATGGCATTGGATTCAATTTTGAATTCTCTCCATAGATATAGGTGAATTTTACCTTGAATTATTAAAGAATTTTTTCTTCCGTGAAGGTTGAGGATTTGAGTTTCTTCCTTTTTGATTGTTTTACAAGAACTTCTTGAACTATTTGGTGAGTATGGCCATATATTCATCACTTTCACTTTTTTCGTTCTCAATGTTTTCTTCAACATTTTTGGCATTGAAGGCAACTCCAGATCCCTCTTCTTTCTTTCTTCTATGGAAAGCAACTCATAAATCATGAAGGAACCTACCAACTCTTCCACCTTTATGCTTTCAATGTTTTTACTCTCTTCAATGTCAGTCACTTTGGATGGAAATCTGTCGGGTAGTGATCTGAGAGTTTTTTTCACCGCTTTACATTCTATTTTATTTCTTTCCCAAAGTGTACATCGAGTTGGTAATGTCACTTAACTTGATGTAAAATATTTTTTGAATTGCTTATCATCTTTCATAGTCAATTGTTCAAATTCAGGGGTGAGTGTCTCGAGTTTTGAAAACTTCACAATAGAAGTTCCTTCATCAGCCACTTGAAGTATATCACATGCTTCCTTGACTACTTTACATGTAGAAATCAAGTGAAAATGGTTATAATTAACTACAGAGAAAATTGCTTTTAAATCTTTTGAATTCCAACTAGCATTGTTAAAGTCTGTAGTACCCCACTCGTCATCCTTTTTCTCAATTTCTTTCTTATTTTTAGTTATCGTGGGTGTTTTATATCCATACATGATAGAATGCCAAGCCTTTTTATCTAAGAATTGGACATACCCGCATTCTAATCTTTCAATAGGAACAGTTCATCTCGTCTAAGGCATGAGGTCAAATGATGCTCCTTCCATAATTAGGTTATATGTGGATCTCACTTTTTAAAAGTGAATCCGCTCTAATACCAAGTATAAATAATTAACCTAGTTAATTAAAAATTCTGTCTTAATTACCCAGATAGTACATCAGGAGGTCAAAATATCTTACAAGCAGTTATTAAAGTAGTTTTGACTACAGCGTATAGACATATTCTAGTGTTCTACGTGATTTACTCAATTGCGGAAATTAACAAATATGAATACTAGATATAACGTGATAAACTCCTAAGAAAAATATCCACTGACCATGTGCTATGGGTAAAACAATTCACTAAATTAAATAACAAGAATTACAATAGTTTCAGTTTTGTAATTTCGCAAAATTAACAAAAACAATCAAAAGAAATATAAGAATAACTCCCTTCTTTTCTTCTTTTGACTTGTTGTAGAAGTGGAATCAAATTCTCCGGTCTTGACTTTATTACCACTTCACTATTGTATTCTACCGCAACCACCACTTGGGATTAAAATTCACAATCTTAACTCACGCCAAGCAGCTTGATTAATAAATTGGATTGAACATTCACGACTGCTTATTTGGATTGCATCCTTTTTTCAATTTTTTTTTGGCAGTTGTCCTTGATATTTAAAAATCAATCTATAGTACGTAAGCCAATAAAAATAATATATAAAAACATATAAAATATTTTTTCAACAACAATATCCTACATCTATTGGTATTATAGCACAATTAGAGTGTTATGTGATTTCGTGTAACGAGGACACACGACGTTGGAAGTGTTTTTGTTGAAGTAGTTGGTAGAAATAAAATAATTTTTGTTGACCTATGGTTGATTTCATCCTTAATGTTAATATTATTTCGAACCATTGATTTTGAGTGATGATAGTTCAATATTAAACTTAATCAAACATTGTCAATATCAACAAATAAATCGAATTCGAAATGAAGATCAAAGTGGAAGTTATGCATTCAAAATAAAGAACTTTNTAAAATCAATCAAGTATTGTTAAAATCAACACATCATAAATTAGACTCGAAATAAAGATCAAAATGAAAGTTAAGCATTCAAATCAAATAATTTGAGACGAGAGCTTAAAAGATCAAAATCTAGATTATCAAATTGGGCTCATGAAGAAGAACAAAATCAAGAGTTTAAGAGCCAAATATGAAAAAAACTTTGAAATAAGATCAAAGACTAGGCTTACGAGATCATATGTAAAGGTATAATAACACTTTGATCTTTAGTAATGAATGACAATAGCTCAAAAATCATTTTGTGCACGAAGAGTTATTTTCATATCACTTGCATAAAATATTTTTGATCAAAAGTAAGATTGATATTTCAAAGTGTACTTGAACTTAGATCATAGCTCAAAAAAATAAAAAATAAAATAAAAATATATAAAAAGTTGACCGGCTGTCAACGAGTTGACCAGGCAGTCGATCGGGGCGGTCAACCGAGGAGGTCGACCGAACGTCTCTAACGGTCAAATTTTTGACCGTTCTGACCTCTGATTTTTCCTGTACAAACGGTCATATTGGTCATCCGAAAATTGGCGGCTGACCGGACCGATCATCCGATTTGACAGAAAATTTGGCTTTTTTTACTTCTATAAATACCAACTCACTTGTCATTTATTTGTAGACTTAAGAGCATTCAAATGGGATAATTTTGAGCAAAATTAAATTGATTTCTCATCTCATTTATTATTATCAAATCATTTAGTTTTGAAAAACTTTTGATCAAATTAACTTTTGAAAATCTACTCATCAAAATTTTTCATTTGAAAAATATTCTTTGAACGTTTTACATTCATTTAAATTTATTTTTTCATAGCAAAAACTTTGATTGTTGAATCAAACTTCTTGAATCATTTATCTTATCAAAGTTTTTCATTTCTCTTTGTGCTTAATTTATATATATCAATTTTAAAAGAGAAATATATTTTGGAAGAAGATTTTTGCACTTACATTGTAGAAGCTTTTTTTTCTTCTTCATATTGAAACTTTGATTGATTGAACTAAACTTGTGAAATCATCACATTCATCAATGTTGCTCATTTCTCTTTTAGTACTTAATTTATTACAATCATTCATTGAAAGAGAGATATTTCTTGAGTACCTATATTGTATTTATTTCTTCATTTTCTCATTGAAACACTTTGATTGATTGAATCTAATTTTTGACTATCATATTCATCAAAGTTTTTCATCTAACACTTGAACTATTATTTATTACTATTTATTGAAGTGTTAGCCTCCATTAGTACTTAATTTGTTTGTATTATTTGTCAAGAGGGGAATTTCATTGTAAAATCACTTTGATAAAGTGTAGGTCGTGATGAAGTCCCTTAAAGATCAACATTGTATAAGGATCTGTGCTCTTTGTTGTAAGTCACCGTGTGAGTCATATTGAGGTCCCGTAAAGCTCAATAGTGTGGGTCGTGTTGAGGTCCTGTAAAGCTCGACATTGTATAAGAATCGGTGCTCCTTGTTTGTAAATCAACGAAAGCGTTGTAAAGGGTTGGATTGCACCATAAGTCAATCAATATAGTGAAAATGTATTGCTCATGTTGGAGAGCTTGGTAACAGAGGATGTAAATCATTGATTTGGATCGAACCTCCACAATTATATCGTTTGCATTATCTCTCCATTTTACTTATCGCTTTCATATTTATGCTTAATCAATCTATTTAGTTTTTACTTGCTTGAATTTAGATTAATTTTTTGAAAAAGTTTTAAAAACCAATGCACACCCCTCTTGGTTAGTTATTCTTAGACTTTCAACTTTATCAACAAATAAAAGCGTTGACGTAACAGATTGATTGGCTCGTGCGACACCACGAGGGTGTGATAGTTGTGAGAGCCATAACGTGGTCTAAGGCTTGACGGCACAAGAACGTCATGTTTTTAGTATTTTCAGTTGCTCAATTATTATATTTATTTTAAGTAGGGTCTTGAAAGAGAAGTGGGAGTAAAACTACAAATTTTACATTTTTTAGAATTAGAATTAGAATTAGGTTAATCTTCCGGCCACATCAGTTGGTTCTTAGTTGATTTTGAAAAAATAACATTAACTACTTAAGTATTTTTTGATTGTTCGGATGGAATATACAAATTTATGATCACTTGGTGCCCTCCTTTATCTTATTTCAAGCCTAACAAGTCGAGCGAACTTTTATTCAGAAAAAAAAAATAATAAAAGAAAAACTACTAATTGCAAATAAAATATTTCAAAATTTTGAAAATATAGTCATTGGAGCCATTGAAAATTTTGTGAGACTATTATAAAATATTGTGGGGTGGTTTGACTTTTCATAAGTATCACACCATGTCACCCGCTAATTTATTTTGAGAATTGCAAACATTTGTTATTATATGCTTAATCAGTAAATATATTATTGCTCGACAAAATATTTTACCACTCATTTCCACTCCTACTTACCCAAATTCGCTCAACACCTAATTATTTCTCATGCCAATAACGAGACTCATGTTGAAAGCAAATCCATAACTCTTTCCCTTCTGATTAAGATTGAAGAATGTTCTTGTAAATTATGGTCAATACCGAGTATATAAACAGTAATTTCAAATCCAAAGGTTAATCGTACTACAAAAAAGTTAAATAAGCCAAAGTTTGATTTTTTGGACGATAATGGAAAAGTTGACGAATAAACACTATTTTTGTCACTTTACAGAATGGTCCATGTAATTTTCACTTCATGCGACACCTCGTTCAATTCTATTGAATTTAATAAATCCTCTTCCACGTTCGTGAATCTCCCCAAAATGAAAGAATAATTTTATGGCACCTTATGACACAAACCAAAACAATAGCCAACGTTGCTTTGACTATTTGATCCAAAAAGTCAACTATATATGTGAGAGCACCTTAGCCTCATAGAATGATAAAAAAATACCCTCAAATTGCGGGGGAAACGAGATAGTTATTCTTCTTAAGACATATATTTGCTGCAACTTTCACTCAATTTGGCGTAAAATATTCGAGTAAATATTGTTTCAAATTTCATTGTTAAAAAGATAATACGATGAAATAAAACTCATTTTTATTGAAACTCTCAACAACGATATTCCAACATATATACAATACTTTGACTCATTGATCGTATACAATATTTTCGATCTCACTTAGCTATATATGTGTACTTCAAAACACGAGTAGAACGTGAGAAAATTGATGCAACCTATCTTGAACCCTTCCGGTTTTAGATAGCAAAACACGAATTTTTGACTCGTGTTTGCATATCTTGTGAAATCGCAACCATGTAAGACAACTATTATAATTTTGTTGTCACGTAGTTTAACTTAGATAAAAAAAGGGATATGTCGTTCTAAAATAAACCAAAGCCAGCCCAATCTGCATCGACCATTAGACGTGGCGATGACTGGTATGAGGAAAAGGAAGAAGACATCGGGGAGTCACGAAATGGAGAGATGGACTTTCTACTTGAGACAGACCATCGAGACACTGTCTCAATATCCGAATTGTAGTTCGGTTCAGTCCGGGGTCGAAAATCGACCTTGTAGACATTCTTCTTGACCTCATTTCTCCGCTTCACCGAAGGAGATGGGAAGCAACCAACAGGTGAAACGCATTCCGCTCGACCAAGAATACGCTGGGATCGAGCACGAAAAGACTTGCTTCGAATCTCTGTCGACGGTTGGAAGTACAATCCAGCAGGTGGGGGTCCAAGTTTACGCGTTGGGGTGTCACGAAATGGACTGTTGTGATTGCTTGGCGGTAGTGGTGGTGGTTCGTGGTGGTGTTTAGGTAGGAACAATCCACTACGAGGTTCGTACAACGGTTCTTGTGGTTGTCGAAGCTTCGGGACGCCAGGCCGGATCTCCCACTTGAATGGAATGGCTCCTGGCTTCTTGAAAGAATCATCCACAGTCATGTTGCTTCACTAAAGTTACACCAAATTAAACTACTGAAAAATCAAAACCCTCTTTTTCTTTCTTCATTTGTGAGTAGCAAATATAAATAGAGATGAAGATAGTGATGGTTTTAGGCTTGATCACAGGCGTGGGAAGGGGGTGATTAGTGGGGGCATGCGTTGAAGTTTCAATGTGTTCATGCCATGCGGAGACAAATACACAATAATGCCAATATTTTTCTATCATAATGAAAGAGACTGGAAATATGAATGCCTAGAAATGTGTCCACCTGTATGATTTTAGGGTCCATAAAATTAAATTCAAATTGAATTTCCAAGATTGGCGTAGCATTAAAGAAGAAAATGAAATCAAAATTTTGACTATTATACTCTTTAATTATCTCCAGTATGGTTAATTCAAAAATACCCATCGGCCATTGTGCAAGATTGGTTTGGTGGATTGTAGAATATAATAGAGATTAAGATTTTATTTTTTTTGATACCATTAATTGCTGTCTAATCCACTTGTCAAACGTACCAAAATGTATTGCACAAGACTCGAGATGACGAAATTAAAAAAGAGATGCATACCATAGTTTATAAGCTCTACAAGTCAAATTCATCTCGTGTACTAAAAATGTTGTTGTATAGTGTTTTCTTAATAATCATGCGAAAAGGAAATGTTGGCTAGTCACAAGCCAATATAATATACTAAATCATGTTTCGAGTTCAATAAATTTCATGGAGAATTACCTCATGCCTCACACTTCGTAGGGGGGAAAAAATACAAATTATTTATGTCACTGATCGTGCTCTCTTCCTAATAGGAGTATATGACATTTTATTGTCTTGGCAAAAGATAAACTACTAGGAGCACCCCACTTCAAGAGGCAGATTCTTGTGTTCGATATCCCCCTACCAAACATAGTTTAGTCATCATTTTTATTCTCAAATACATTTCATTTTATTTTTTATAATAATTTTTGTTACACAGGCGTGTTACATTATTTTGTATTGTGCTATACAATTTTTAGCACTTGTTTCCACAACATCAGCCACCGTTGCTCCTTGTAATCAGTGTTTTGAAAGGCGTAAAGTATGACTATGCGGTAATGTCATAATTCATGGTTCTACGAGCTTAAACAAACCTATATGAGACCTACATAAAGCCTAGACATAAAAAAAGTAAAACATGACTTGATGACAATACCAAGCTTCGCGCTTTGGCTAGATTTGTAGAACAATGTTTGTAATAGCTTGTGTTACACGTATATGGCTAGGAATGACAATTTGATCCGAAAAATCTGCGCTCCATGATGCCTTGCCCTGAACGAGGCTAGAATTCTCCGGTTGGGAGGTTTCGGAACATGGGTTGTCCCCCTCCCATCCCATCCAGAATGTATAGTTATTTAAAAAGAATATTCAAAACTTGTTTATTTTTTTATGCATAACATCAAATCAATTACCCAAGCTCCCTAGCCCAATTTTCAAATTGTCCAAGATTGTTTTTTCAAGAAAACTTGAAAAAGTAAACAAACATAAATGGGGCAGTAAACGGCGAGGGACCTGGCAGCCTCATTCGCCTTAAGCGGGCCCAAGGCAGGACATGGGGCACCCCGCTATTCATTAAGGGAAAATTACCTAAAAACCTACCTTTTAATTATACATTTTAAATATCAGATCTTAAAACTTTTCTTTTCACAAATCAAGGGTTAATTCATCTTTTGAATATTAATAATAATATTATAAAACTAATATTTAATCCACATATTCAACCCCACCCACGCACCCTCATTTCGTTCAAAATCCAATTTCATTTCCCTCCCTATCTTCTCTCTCTTCCCTCCCTATCTCCTCTCTCTCTCTGTTTCACCCTCTCCACCCAACCCATCCCCTCTCTATATTTCAGTGCCAAGCTATCCATGAAGCCACTGATTGAGTACTAGCCACCACCGCCAAAGGTCACTCTCGTTGGAGCCGCACGAGTCTTACAAATTGACTCAAGCTAAATTCACATTCTCGATCAATTGGTTCACAATTGCCGAAAAGAGACTTTACCGGTGATTTTAGAGGAGATTACTGATTATATAGCCGCACTTGAAACGCATGTCCGAGCCATGTGCCCTTGACGAAGTTGCTTTCTGTTTCCAATGTGGTTGCAGCTTCTGGTGGTCCGATTAATCAGCCTGGCTCGAGCCGATTTTGGTGGTGGTAACTGTACTAAAGGTGGAGGAGGTGGGAATTTAGGTGTTGGGGTGGGGAGGAGACTAGTGGTGGAGGTGATTACATTTGTGGTGGTGGGGAAAAAATCGGCAGTGAAGGTGGATTTGGTTTAGGACTTGGTGGCTGAGATTTTGGTAGTGGTGGCAGTAGTGGAGTCGACTGATGCCGGCGACGATTTACAGAACAGCGGTAGTTCAACGCCGCTGTAGTGTGAGTCCGTGCGCGCCTGTTCATTTTCGTTGTGCACAGTGCGATTCATTAATCCTCATTTTTTAAAAAAAAAATTGATGCGGTGGTTGGGTGCGATGGTGCTTAGTGGTTGTTGGGTTCGGTTGAGGTTAGGCATGGTGGTGTGCAGTGCTATGTCCGGTGGTTGGGTGCAGTGGTGTGTAGTGGGTACTGTGTGTGGTGTGGTGGTGACGGTAGTGTGTGCGGTGTGTAGTGCGTGCTGTGCGGTGGTGTGGGGTGTTATGGTGGTGTTTTGGCGATGGTGACTAGTGTTATATGTGGTGGTACGGTATGTTGGTTGCAGCTACAAGCCTTGGATCTTCATGTGGTGGCAGTTGTGCAGTAAGCTGGTGGTCTTCTTGGTTGTTTGAATTTTGTGTTGATTGTGACCGATTGTGACTTGAGATTTATCTTGGTCACAGACAGTCATATTCATTACAAATTTGGTCACGGTTAGTCACACTGAAGACAAAGTTGGTCATGGTTAATCCATCTCTTATTGATGTTGAATTAGAAGTTCATATAAGTTGGTGACTCGTTATGGAAAATGCTGGGGGTGTAGGTAAGCTCCTCTCTGATGTTAAGTAGGGTGCAGCCTGATATCCATTCCATTCTGGATTTGGAGAAGGTATAACTTGGGTTGTAGGAAGCATTGACAGTACAAAAGGTGCAGTTTCATTCGATGCCCTTGGTTATTTGTGGTGACCCTATGAGATCAAGTATGTGTTTGTTGTGACTGTTTGTGACCAATTTTGTGTTGATTGTAACCGATTGTGAATTGAGATTGACCTAGTTACAGACGGTCACACTAAACACAAATTTTGTCACAATTAGTCACATTGAATATAAACTTTGTCATAATTAGTCACGGATGACATGTGTCAGCGAATGGGGGTGGTGGTAGGTGGATCCATGTGGTGGGGTGTGATTTCCAATTTTTAATTTTCTGAAAATTTTTGAGTCACCGGATCGGCCTCTGGAACAGTCGCCGGATCCAATGGCTGTCTCCGGTGGAGAGGTGGAGGGAAGGTGGTATAGTGGGGTGATAGGATGGGTAGATGAGGTGGCATGGGTAAAAATAATTAATGTATATTATATTGTATTGTAATATTTAATGAATTTATTTACCTCCTGATTTTTGAAATATTTTAATGAGTTTGTTATTTATGAAATGTGATCTTTAAAACTAGGAGCTATGTATTGTTCTCATTCATTAATTTTGCAAGAATACGAATTGTAAAAAGTAATATGATGATAAGTGAAATATCATCCTCGTGATGACCTTGCTATTAAGTACCAAAATTATTAAGTGTAGCTTTATTTGAACTATCTATTCGAGAAAAGAGAATTTTATCTAATTAAACTAATGGCTAAATTATACTAAATTAAATAATCTACGTGGGTGTTGGACAAGCTTGACGTGTTAATTTGATTTAATGAATAAAAGTATTAAGACTCACGATTTTACTTAAGTTATCCCCTTTAATCTTGCTTCTCAAGTTTAATTTCAAAATTTGTACTCAAACGAATTCAGTAATTTAATTAGTTTTCATCTCTCGAGTTTAAATTAATCCCATTTAGTTAAGTTGATTTACTATATTTCTATGTAAATCTGACTAAGCCTTAAATAAACATATTAAATCATCTAGAAATTCAATTATCGACCAAATAAAAATATGTATATCTACCTTCTATCAAATTATCAAAATTTACTATGTCGTCTAAGTAAAATATTCATCCCTCGACACGTTACTATTGACAAATAAATGAATTATTGATCAAGTAATTCATGCATTAAGAAAATAAGTAAAATCAGTATATAAATCAATGAATGCCATAAAACGAATGAATTGAAATTAGGTTCAAAAATTAAAATTTTCATTCCAACTAGAAGATTTAGCTACTCATCACAATGAAAGAAAAACACATAAAAGATTTAGAATTACAAGAAAAAATCACTTGCACCAATAATTCTTCCTCTTATTGTAAAGTTGCTCCAAACCTAGCCTCTCTTGCATATTCTTTCTCAGAAATTGTCTATATTATTTTATAAATTGGTGTTTACTTGACCTAATTTAGCCCTTTAAATAGTTCTTGATTGCTTTGAAATTCGTGCCTTGAAGAATGCTCAAACCTAGTCTCTCTTGCATATTCTTTCTCAAAAATTGTCTATATTATTTTATAAATCGGTGTTTACTTGACCTAATTTAGCCCTTTGAATAGTTCTTGACTGCTTAAAAATTCGTGCCTTGAAGAATGCTCAAATTTCCCTCCAATTTAAGAATATACCAAAAGACCCTCGAAGCATAGCTTAATGGTGCAAATGACAGGAGTGAGGTAGTCTCTACTGAATTGGCAGCCGCAATGTGAGGGTTCAATTCCTGCCTTTTACAAGGTATGAAATTGGACTCTTTGTTGGCACCAGTAGACAGCTCTTGTACCCTGGCTTGTTGAGGCACATTCCGCGATTTATCTCATCCACAATGCTCTAGAGGCAGGGCGATTGGAAGCCCTCAAAGTTGGGGTTCAACCCCTTTTTTAAGAATATACCAAAATTCGAATCTGAAAGGACTCAGACAAGGTAACACATTAGAAACATGCTACCTGCGGAATTTATTATTATTATTATTATTATTTTCTTGTGCAAGCACTAGATGAGGTAGCATTTATCCTTCATGCGACCTCAAGGCTCCAATTTTCAAGTAATTGCATTTTGGTCATACAAGCTTCAAGCTTTTTCCATTTTGGTCCCTCAAGTTTGAGCTTTGTCAATTTGAGTCATTGACCTTGAATTTTCAACTTCATCAAATTTTGTCCTTAAGTTTTGATTCAATCTATTTTGGTCCTCAAACTCTCCAAATGGCAAATATTGGTCGCCAAAACTTGCGTAATAATCCAATCAAAGCATCCAATAAAGTCCTCAATTTCACAGTATTAATGCAGACCCATCTTTTTTTCCCTCAATCAAGCTATAAATCCTCTCAATTTTGCTCAATTCACCTTAGAGTCGGGATTTTTACCTACACAAAATAGGAGTAAAAATATGTCCAATGAATCTACACTATAGAGTTTAGAAGCCTAGATAAGCGGATAAAACACTTTTATCACCCATCCTATTGCCATCCATACGTAATGCCATATATTTCCGTTGTCACAATTCCATTTGTAACATTCAATATTACACCATAACCGCAACCAACACTACAACTTGTAACATTCATTGTTACAACATCACCATTATCACTATTCGTATTCTAACACTGTGTTACAATTCATTGCTCTCGTTAAAAAACAAACAGACCACCGTCAACACCACAATATTTGTCATTGCCCCCATCACCACTACCTTCCACTACCATAAAATACACCACTAAACCTTAGCATCATCACCATAGACACTACACATCAGAACTATCGTAAAAAATATCAAATAACAACATTAAATATAAGTGACCACCAAGAAGCAGTTTAAAGTTTAATGAGTAAATCACGACCATAGTATAATTGAATAAGTAATGTAACATTTTACTTGAATGATTTGTTTGAGTAGTAATTTTTTCAACTATAACTTCTCACGTGAAATATTTGCGTGACATGTCAAAAACAAGAACGAAATCTAAGAAATGATGGATGAAGTACAACTTCTCAAAAATAAGTGGCCATTGAAAAGAAGCTTGAATTTTGATGAGTAAACGTTACCATATTTAAGTTGGGAGAGTAATGAAACATTTTACTCGAGTAGGATGAAGATAAAAATATCCTCATTTACCGTCTCATTTTCTTATTTATTTTATTACATATTATTTTTAAATACAATTAAAATTTTAAAACATAAAAATAAAATAAAAAGATTCAAAGCGAGTTCAAAAAATTCAAGGCATGCACGAGTCAGGAACCATCTTCCCCGTCCCTCAACTGGGCAGGGTGGGAAGGGACAGGGTATCTTGTCATTCCCTACCGGAGACCAAAGCTCCATCCCTGTGAGAAATAGGAGGGCCGAGAAAAGGGCAAAGCTCCGTATTCCACTTACCATTTGATAAGTAGACTGTCAAAGCCTTTTTAGTAAATTGACACAGGATAAACTCGTAAAAAATAAAGTCATGGCAAGTCAAAAGAAACGAAATAGATAATAGATGGTTGGGGATATTCTCGACAAATTTTCCAACGAACACTAGCAGAGCTCTCTCCACATAGATTATATGCCAAACCTATGAGTTGCATTAAGCATATAACAGATCCATCTAAAACAAGAAAAAACAAATGCCAAGCACTTAAGAGTATGGACGTGTATAAAAAACCAAAAAAAAAAAAAATAAAAAAAAAAAAAAGACGAGAAAATAGAAAGGTTCGCTTTCCACATGAACAGGCACATGCTACCTATCACCCCGAGGAAAAATCTGGTGGCATGTTGCAAAGTGCACGCATCGTATTGCTTGCCACATCTAACAGCTGCAAATACTCATCCGCTCCATCTATAAGACACTGCAAATGCCACAGAAGCGTAAATAATAAAGTTTTACTGTAACTTAAACTTCTTCTGAAACAAGCCAAGAAAAGGACGAAATGACGTGAATTTTCCACATTTAAGAACAAAAATTCTAGAGCCATTTATCGGCTCATCCTGTCAAGGACCTATTTTAATAATGATGCTGTATTAGATGATAATTGGAAATACTTGAGAGCTAGCTAGTATATATTTACATGTAAGTCCCAACTCAGACTCCAGAAACACAACAGAACATCCAATAACTTGATAAAGAGCTCATAAATTTCAAATCTTGAATCACCGTAAAGTAGCATAAAAATAAAAATAAATAAATATTCAGCAAATTTCTTGCATATTCTTGCTTTCTGCTCATCTGATATATTATCTGCCTCAACAACCATGTCATACAACTGAAAAAAAGCATCTAAATTAGCACTTAGCACTAACCATAATTAACAAAACTGGTAATAATGCAGTAACAATGAGACCTGAGAAAGCATCTGAGAAACTGGATATCCTTCGGCTATCAAATTACTCACTTCCTTGTCTGCCAAGTCAAAATTACCACTCTTACAAGCTAAAAAGAGAGCCTGGACAACCTCCCCAGGGATGACCTGAGAAATAGGCATGCTGCAAGAGTAAGCATATCACTCTGGAAGCAAATTCAATTTTAAAGAAAACAAGTCATCCAATAAGAAATGCTGCAATTTGCTAGAAAAGTTCTTCACATTTCATAAGATCCTTGTCAACCTTTTCTTATTCAGCATTTGGAGATAAACAGGGTAATGATTTATCTCAATAAAGTAAATAATAAAATCATATCCTAAAATTTCCTAAAAGAACATTTATATGACAGGAGCTCAAAGAGGAATTCGTTAAAAGAAGTTAAAGGGAGTTTAAAATTTTCCTTTTATTCCATAAAATCTTCAAATATTTTCAAGCAAATCCTTCATCGATTAAATTTGCTCTTCTGAACACGAGTTGGAATCTTCTGAATACGAGGGCTATACTTTATATCATTAGTGGAAACGAAATGAAAACATTCATGTACAAAAAATTGCATATGGTAGATATTTAAGAGAAACTTAAGCACCAACAATTTTGCATCCTTTTCTTCTAGAAACAGCAAATCATACTAATTAAAATTGAGAGAGTGTTACAAATCTTCAAAGCTTCATAAGAAGCAAAAAGCAGCTCCATAATGCAAATACCCCTCGGTAGAATTTTCATGAAACTGCTAAAAAGGCATGTGAAATTAGTAGTAGCATAGGTAGCTACAAGAACAAAATGGAACGCATGAGAAAGTCTTGATTATGTCGCAGAAGGAAGACTCAAATATCTGAGTGATGGAGATACAATAAAGATAGAAATAAAGTATAATTAGGATGTTAAAATAGAGTTTTATTCAAAGTATGCTTATTTTAATTAGATTAGATTAGTTTTGATAATTCGATAAAGTTCTAGTTTATAAGAAGTTTCTTTTATTTTAGATTCTTTCAGTTTCTTGCTTTATAAATAAAAATGCTTATCCATTTTAATATTCAACCGACCGCTCTACCACTGAGCAAATGAGGTGGCAAAGCATGAGTTTTTTTTTTTTCACTTTTTGTTGGTTTCAATCCATTTAGCAGTGCGTTGCTAGGAAAAAAAAATGATTTCTTCAGTTTCACCCTTGATTATATGAATAAACTGATTCTACTCTTGTCCTAATTTCTTCTCTTCTTTGCACTCCTTTCTTTCTGTTCCCTGTGTTGCTAGTTAAAAAATAATATGCTCATGCATCACTAAGATTTCAAAAGACTTTCTTTCAAGATGAAAGCATAAAAAGCAACAAAAAAGAATACAACTAGGAAATCACTCTCCTCCACCCTGAGAATGTGCAGCAATAAAAAGGGGAATATAAATAATAAATAAAAATTAGGAAAATATATAAAAGTGGATGACAACTTTTGTCCCAACCTCAGGGGAAGGGGGATATTATGAGAACAATTCATGTACAGAAGTCTTAAGCCTAGAACTCCTGAATCTTAAAATCTGCACAAAATCATTGAATCAATTGTTGAGGGGGTTCCAGTATCAATAACTTACACCAGACACACTAATTAAGTCCTTGGATGAAATTGCAGATCCAAATAAGCGAGCAGCACTCTGAAATAAACCAAAAATATAAGAAATCTGATTATTCATTGATGTCATTGTTGACCAAAATATAAACAAATGAAATGCTTCATTAAAGTTCAGCACACTGCAAAAACCAAAAACATATTAACATGTATCTATTTCTAATTTTCTTATGGGAAAAAAAAGAGCATGTCGTTAATTTTTATTGCCATACCAAATTAATGCAATTATCGCGGACAAATCTGGAAGTGATTTTAATTATATTAAAGAACAAACTCCTCTTGAATTTCAAAGTCATGCTCAGAACAAAGAAACTGAATGTCACGTGACAAATTATTTGAAGATAAATTAAGCCGAAATGTACACCTACATGTATGTATATGAATAAAGTGGCTATTAGTGAGCAAAAAAAATTGTTGAAAAACAAACTGAGATCTTACTTGTAGGTATGTTATTGCTCGACGCAGATCACCTTGTGAAATAGAACTTAAGGTAGCAAGAGCCTATTGTCGGACAGAGACAGTAGCATCATTAGTAAAGAATTATAATACTAAATATATGACAGATCCCACTAAATAGAGTTATACACGACCAGAAAATTAGTGAAAAAAGTATAGTACAGGTCTCCATACCTCAGAATCCAAATGAAGACCTTCCTCTTTGCAAATATATAGTATGCGGGTGCTCATGATTTCTTCTGTAAGTGGCTTGAATCTGAACTTTGCACATCTAGATGCAAGTGGCTCTATAATCCTACATCAGTTGGAGTAATTACAAACACCAATTATAAATTAACAGGTTGAGGAAGTGGTATCCAGTGGAACTTAGAGGCTTCAAATTACTCAAGGCTTTTGCACCAACAAATATTCTTTTCGTATATGGCAAGTAGAGTCCAGAAAATATATATTAGTATGTAATCTCCCCCAGGTTGAATGGTGTTGATTTTATGGAAATTATGAGCCAAGAGTATTTTAATTATAGAAACATGGTGTGCATGGACTTTGGCGGCATACAAGGCATATTTACGTGTTGCAATTTAAAATCATCTAGACAATGAACTCATTTATGTGTATCAACTATTTGATAGAGCTATTATGGTGGCTTTACTAGACATTTATGCCACTTTGACTCTTCTAAATCCACTGAAGTACACAGTTAAATACACGTTTGACACTAGGGAAAGAATATAGATGCCAGTCTAATATCTATATTGATCATAAACATGGAAGGAATATCAAACATGTTTGATATGTTTATTAACTATCTTAAACGAATTTGATGCTATTTTCAATAGCTCATGTTAAACTTGACCCATTTTAAAAACAGAGAAGGTGAAAAAATACTAATATTTTCCAGTTTCACGTCTGCTAGAATTTAGAAGTTCAATAGTTTAGGCATGTAGCTACACTTGACATTTGCATCTAAGTCCAAGAAACGTACTTCAATAAGGGCCCGTGTCTGTATTACTATTCTTACATTTATTATGAACTTACTTCACTTTTGGAATTGGTTTAGCTAAGTTTTCAGACCTTCAGATATGAATCTAATATTGATAATGGAAGTATCACTATATTGTGAGTAAAAGCTCACAATAACATGATTTTTTCATCACAGAACATTATATAATTTAGCTAAGTTTATAATGGATTTTACAATTGTTCTTACATTTATGATGCACTTACTTGACTTTTGGAATTGGTTTAGCTAATTACCAGAACATGAGATAAGAATCGAATACTGCTGGAATGTGCATTACTATCATACTATGAACTGCCTAGTAAATCTTCGCAATAACATAAATTTTTCATTACAAACAATATATGATTAGTGAAGAGTAATTACACCAGGGACTAAGAAATATCTTTCAATTATTTCTGAAGAGAAACAATGGAAAACACAGTTTCAAGTTACACCCGTACCAAAATAACCCCATCCCAGTTATCATTCTGGTAAATTTGATAACAAAAGGAGTTTGGGTGAGATAGAGGGAGAGGGAGAGAGTTAGAGAAGTCAAGACTTACCTGCTGATGTAATTACAAATGAAGAAGAACCTTGTAACTTTTGAATATGTTTCCATAGTGCGTCGCAAGGCATTCTGCAACCAACAAGTTGTGTTTAAATTGGTCTGACATTCAATTCAACTAGCAAACATTATTTACCAATAGTCTTACCTGTGCATCTTCTGTCATTGAGTCAGCCTCATCAAGAATTATGATCTTATAAGGTGGGCAAGGATAACCACTGAATTGAAGAACAGAAAGCATCCAAATGAGCACAAAGAAGCATGAGAAGAAAAATAAGCTACGAGTTAATGTAGAAATAAATTATACCCCTGGCGACCAGAACCCACAGCCACGGCAGCGAAGTTTTTAATTTTTGTGCGAACAACATTGATCCCACGATCATCACTAGCATTTAGCTCCAACACTCTAGACTTGTACAGTTCAGGTCTGTCAAAAAAAAAAGGGTTCAATTTAGTAAATGGAAGCCAATTTTTGACATGAACCTTGTTTTGGAAATACATAGGAAGGTGCTCATGACTTCATTCTTTACGAAAAATCCAAATCCCAAATTGACATTGTTGCTTCCTCGTCTGATCAAGAAATTCAAAGTGGCCATCCAGTATAAAGGTCAAGAAGAGCACCAGTAACTGCTCACTTTTTGCCAGATTTCCGGAATCAATTAAGATTAAAAGAGTAAATATTCAAGGGTAAGATAGATCAATTATCAAGATAGACATAACTTCATTAGCTAATATTACCAAATTATCCTCATTTCAAGAAAATTCTGGAAAGCTGTTTATGAGGAACTCGTGTAAAGCCCCAATACACCATCAAAGGATTACATGGTGCTCACACTGTTCTAATTAACTACTAAGGAACATCCGGCAGTTATATTACTTTGACTTCTCTTCCTCAAATAACTGACACTTGAAAAGAAGTAAAACACTGTAGTAATAGTACATAATCATTAATGACCCAAAGTAATAATTACGAGAAGAACGTAAACAGATAGTACCCGAACAGCTGATGAGCAATGGCCAGAGCAGTAGTTGTTTTACCAGTACCCGGAGGCCCATAAAATAACATGTGTGGACACTACAGAATTAATAAATATACTCATAATTTAATAAAACTGGAAAAAAAAAATGTCATTAAAATTTAAAACTGGACAAATCATGGAAAACGCTACAAAATTAGTAAAAATAACCCTAATATTATTGATACTGGAAATATCAATATCAGTCATGCAGAAAAAATTCAGAAAAAACAAATAATGAAATTACATTGGTGGTCTCGAGGGTGTTGGTGAGGACTCTAACGACTTCGTCTTGGTGAGCCACGTCCTTAACTTGCTTTGGTCGACTGCAAATATATACAAACAGTAAATATAAATCGGAAACCAGAAAAAAGGGGGGATTTGATAAATAGCAAATAAGAGAGGATGGAATTGTATACTATTTTTCCACCCATGGTTGAGAGCTCTGCAACACTGGCGCCATGGCTTCTTCTTCTGTAGTCTGTGCGCACTAAAAAAAGAATTCTCTCTCTATTGAAGTGTGCCCTTTCCCGCTTTATTATTAGAGAGAAGAAAATGAAGAGGAACTAGAAAAAAATTAAAAAAAAGGAGAGAGATTCATATAAAAACAATTACTTGGCCTTTTTCATCGTCATAATTTTCAAAACTCATTTTTAATCATACATTATTTAATAAAATAATTTTACACATAAATTCAAAATTTGTTCATAATTTTAACCGCACATTTTAATAAAATAATTTTACACATAAAACTAATTTTTTTCATATTTTTAATTACACGTTTTTCAAAAAGTCACTATTTCAAAACACATTTTCTCACAAAAAAAAAAAGGTCTCAAACATGGGTTTCGTTAGTCCATTTCGAACGTTCATTTATTGTATGTTTAGGTGCTTGCTTAAGATTAATTTCAAATGAACAACAAATTAAGGTCGAAGTAATTTTGTTTCATTGACGTAATGTGAAAGTATATCTTAAACAAAAAATAATACGATTTTCAATTTAATAGTTTGCGGTTTTGAATAAATGTACGAGCACGGTCTCATGAGAGATTTTAACTTTTTTTTTTTTATGTAAATAACTCTTTTAAATTGATGGTATTTTACCACGTGAATGTATTATCGTGTCTTAATCTTTGTGAAAGAACTTCTATAACTTTCATTACAAAATTAAGTGCAATTTCTCTTCTTGTCTTTGCACATTTTGCTTTACTTAATGCAACAAGAGAAATTTGCTTAGTTGTTATTGATATCGTTGTCATTGACGTGATGATATCCAATCATATAAAATAATTAAGCTCACAGTGATGTAGCTAATTTGAAAAAATTAATACTTACTGATGTGTGCGGGTTTCATTAGCTTATAAAAATTTATACAATTCAAAATTCTGTTACTTTTCTAACACTAGTGCACGCACGTGCGATGCACATGTTAAAGTTTAGTTGGGTAGTTAATAACGTGGAGTGATTTTTAGTGATTTTATACAAAATAGATATTGAAGAAATTTTTGACATTTTTACAAATGACTGTGTGAAAGTGTAAATTTCTTGAAATTTTCACTTTACAAAATTAGTAGAAAGTCATTGTAGGTGAAATCGCTGAATATATTTTATCTCCTATTTGGTTGGAGATCTTTAGGGAGTGCCCTGTTGTATTTACGCTGCCTCCGTGAGGCACGAAGAAGTTACTTATTTGGTGTACCCCTTTTTCTCCAATCCAAACTTCTCTCCTCTGATTATAGTTTCCCTTGAGGAATTCAATTGCCATTATTGAACTTCTAATATTGCCAATCAGTAGCAAGAGTTCTGCATACAAAGATAAGGCATTCTACAACAAAACTTTACTTAGAAGATAAAAGACCCTCACTGAAACACGTATACACATATAGATATGTATGCAAAAGCATTCAGATATCTATATACATATGCATTACAAACAACAGGCGAGAAATATTATGAAGAGATTTCAATAACATGCCACGCTGTCATAAATCAGCACGAAGTGAAGTATCTTTTTTACATTTAATGCACATAAAGACTAAAGAAATCACAAATTGCAACAGCATAAGCCTTGAAGAACTTTACTTGCACTAATTCATCAGTTCTCATAGCACAGGTAGGAAGATGGTCAGCAGGAAGAACACGAATGTTTGCACCAGTCTCATTGCGTAATCTTTGAATGACATCTCCTTTTCTACCTAAAAGACATCCAACCATGTTGTTAGGAAGAAGAAAACGAAATTTGAAAGTGTCTTCACTCTTCCTTCTTGACAACTTGTATGCCACTGAAATAAAAAATGTGGTTTAGAAAACAACAGAAAGTTTGTTCGTATAGCTGTGTAACTGAAATCATTGAAAAAATTAGTAAAATAAATGAAGATTTTCTCGGAATTTTGTATGCCGTAATCAGTTTATATGGTTCCATGATGCCTTCGTGAGGCACGGAGGCAGGCACGCTACCTCCGTTTCTCACGGAGACACGTCGTGTCTCCGTGAGAAATGGAGGCACAAGGCGTGCCTCCGTGAGGTCCGTGCCTCACGGAGGCACCGAGCTTGCCTCCGTACCACACGGAGACACGGCAAATCGTGTTAAACCTGCCCCTACAGCCGATCTACCGTTGATCCAAATTCTGCTTCGGGTAAAAAGAGCACCCAGAAAACCATTGTCATTGTGGTTATCGTAGGTTCTGTGGGGATTGTTTTGCACATGGGAGAAACGATGAAAAAAGAAAGAAATAAGAGATGCGAGATGAATACTGACGTCGTTTTTGTTGACGAGAATTAAACGCGTGTACAAAAAAAACTCACTCTTTTATATAGTTAGGATTTATGATGAACAAAATCATTTTATATTAAAACTTATTTATTTATAAATAAGCCTTTTGAATCTTATTTAGAATGATACATAAAGGATGAGTTGTTTTATATAACAAAGATTTTTGTTTTAGGAAATATAAATTGCATCTGTAAATCTGTTAAATAAAATTATGTAAAATGATTATCAAGAGAACCATTCCATACCTTTCTTGTAGCTGAAAGCTCTTGTTCCAGCATACCAACAAGATTCAATGCGGCATTCAGCATTTCCTCTTTCTCGGGTGGCATAGTAGTTGGTTTCTTGCTAAGAACAGTCATCCTCTCTTTGAGGTCGTTCATGCGTTTCATCATGGCAAAGTAATCAGCGCTTGAAATGGCGGGTGTCGGCAATCCGTAGCCATTAGATTGACCTTTGACCAAATCATCAGCACCGTGCATGGAAGAAGAATAGAGGGTGGCATCTGTGAGTTTCTTTGGCCTGTTACGTG
Source organism: Fraxinus cuspidata (assembly GCA_903798385.1). NCBI lineage: Eukaryota > Viridiplantae > Streptophyta > Magnoliopsida > Lamiales > Oleaceae > Fraxinus > Fraxinus cuspidata. Next base: position 10,988 of record CAIGRP010057576.1, on the reverse strand, counting down.
TCATGCGCACCATAGTAATTATTCCCATTACGAAGGTCACAACTCTAGTAAAGAGATGATTGCCGAGTCCTTCGGAAGGCTTGCAAGTATTGTGGACGGGGAAATAAGCTGCAGCTATAAGTAGAGAGATGGGGAAAGGACGTTAAAAGTAAGTTCATAACATTCTTACATCTTTTCACAAGATAATGTTGCCTGAAAACCAGGTTATGACTGCAGATTTGAAAAGGACCTCGATATCAATGTTGCATGACGAAAACGATGAACAATTCTTGACGAATATTAAGTCAAATATAATTATCATTCTTAAAAAAATATAATTGTTAGTCTTAATCTATGGATCATGTCAGGTAAAATTTATAGTGGTATCTTAAAGATACTGCAATTTACAAGGGCTGCATCGAGAATGTTTAGCTAAGCTTATGTTATAAGGAAATGTGCTCATTTGAAAAGTGAGTAAAGACTTTACTTTTGAAAAAAGTTTTGGAACTAAAAATCCTCAAATGAAAGTAACTTCTAAAAAAGGTCGAAACATGGCAAAAAAAGTTTCTAAAAGTAAATTTTAAACTTAGACAAACTTGCTCTAAAGAATTAAAAAAAATTTATATCTGCATTTGTACTTAACCAACAATCGAAGACCATCTATGAATTCTAAAAATCTCATTAAGGTATGTACTTTTAGAAAGAGCAAATCTGTCACCTTTTACTGCTTTCTGCCAATTTAAATCAACTGACTTGTCTACCACTTGGACATACACATCAGACTCATATGAACTGGGCTTTTTGGTTACCTGCAGATAAATCAGATTAGTCACAGTTGTAGTCTAGACAATCCTGAATATGTTGTATACCATTGAAACTATGGAATTCTAGTAGGGAACTTTAAAACTTTCTACCTACGTCATTTGGACTAACTTGATATACTATGATTGTAATGCCAACACATGTTGAGAATTGCTACTACTTACTTCCTCATGAACAGAAAAGAGATGTGCCCTAGAAAGCTTCGAAGGAGAGGCACACCGCAGAATTGACATCTGATTTGAATATTTCGAAGGTGACATAAAGCTGACAGTGAAAGCATAGAACAAGGTTAGTATAATGAAAGACCGAGTACCTTGGCATTCTCATCCTTAGAAATTGTTTTCTCATCCACAGGTGAAATAAGAACTTTGCTCGAGCATTTGTGCTCACCATTACATACCATCTGCACAATCAGATTAACATTGATTTTTAAGCATTTTCCATAGTTAATAATCAGAAATATAAAATCAGAAGCCAACAAAGAAAAGTTGGAATTCGTAATAAAGCTTAAAAAGATAAAATTAAAATAGATGACCTTCATAATTTCTGAATCATTCCAAGGGCCCTTGTCCGAACGCATGCAACCACCTTTATCTGCGCAGGTGCATGTACCTCCCAAGAACTCGGGTAGCTCACTAATATATGATTAAAAAAAAAGCAGAACGCTGTGAATCAGTTGTAGAAAGAAGAGATTAGTTGGTAATTGCAATTGTTTCAAGGGAACTAACATCAAATTATAAGTAGAAAATCAATCCCAAAAAGTTCATAATTTATTTACAAAATTACCTTGCATCAATGATCTCAAGCAGCTTGCTCTGGTATTTGTTGCCCAAAACCTGGTAAAAAGAAACATTGCAACTTGTTGATTTGATCCAAAAAGAAAGTTAAAACTTCAGGTAAGCCGAATTTAATTTACATGGATCTTGGCAGTGGTCTTTGGGTCAAGGAATGACTTGACGGTATTCCACAAGAGCCTAAATCAAGATCCCGCATTGATGTACATGCGGCAGAGGGTCTATACAACAAAATAAGCATTCAAGTGAACAAGGAAATTTCAAATCTGCAATTGAATGAAAAACAAAGAAAAAAAATACAACTTTACGTGATAAAAAAGAAAGCAAAATAAATACCTCGGGATAATTATCACCATCAATCTTCTGAAGACGCTGAATGAGTTCCCTGGCGGCTTTGTTGAATTGTTTCAGTCCCTGAACCAAATTAATGACCAAATGAAGTCCATTCTTACATTATTTGTTACAAGATATTTAATGGTTTCTACTATTTCGGAGTGTGGCCATTAAATGTATCCTAAAAGAAAAACCGATTGACAAAAAGGCCAGATTTATCAATCATATTGTCTGAAACTTGAAATTGGAACAAGTAATTTGCCTTTCTTGTCTGTCTAAACATTTGGCTATGGAAAACTAACAAATGTACTTACAAAAATTTTAAGAATAAGAATCTTGCTACATACCACTCCTTGTACATCCAAAATGGTTGTGCTCTGGTCAATGTGTCTTTTTGCTGCAATGGAGCAGGCCGGGAACTTATCAATAAAGGTCCTCTCGAACTCCAGGACATGGTACTTAAGATAACGGTCCAATGTTGTGACTTGCATGAGCTTGGTGGAATCAACCTGCCCAAGTCTTTCAATGTAAACAGGTCTGCCATCCTTGTCAACTCCATGATGCCCTTGTGGATAATATTTAAGGACCTCGTCTCTCTCCTTAAAATCAAAATCCTAGCAAGAATTTACGATGAAACAAATGACAATCAGATGCATAATAGTTTTATGAGCTTCTGAACAATTGATATGCCTTTCCAAATAAAACAGCCTGCCACATATTAATATCATAAATACCTCCATAATTGAATCAGCATTGAATTCCTTCCTCCAGTGAATCATATCTCCGTAAGGCACGTAAACAGGCACGCTATCTCCATGCCTCACGGAGGCACGATGCCTCCGTGAGAAACGGAGGCAACGTGCCTACCTCCGTGAGGCAAGGAGATAAGGTGTCTCCGTGGTCACCTTCATCACGTCCAATTCCATTCTCTTCAGAGTCATACTGACTATAACTACAGCTAACAACTACAATAAAATAAGCCATCATTAACATTACGAAATAAACTCGAAAACATAAAAACATTTCATATTAACAAAGATAGGATGAAACTACAACATCAAAACTGCTTAGAATGTGTTTGGTTAAATGTCGGAATATGCAATCAACAGCAATGCACTCACTTACAGTTTTTGAGATAAAAAAATGTTTTTTCTTAAGGCAGACGGCACACGTCATCTACCTCTGTTTCTCCTGTCTCCGTCAGAAATGGAGGCACACGGCATGTGCTCACACGAAGACATCCTCTAACCTAAAGAGCAAAGAGAAAGGAAAACAGTTACAATCAGTCTAGAGGAAGAAACGAGATATGGCAAGACCGAAAGCCAAAGAGAAAAGAGGAAGAAACAAGACATACGAGATGAATACTAAAACGACGCTGTTTTTGTTTACAATAGGAGAATTAAATGCGTGTGCAAAAAAAAAACTCACTCTTTTATATAGTTAGGATAATGTGGCATGTATTTGCCAACAATCATAGAAATGTCGAGAATGGTCTTGTACAAATCGTTGGATGAAATCACATACACGAATTATCAAGGTAATTCGGTCTTTTAATAATGTAAGTCAAAGGTAAGAATGGAATCACAAATATGAGGGAAAAGGACATTCAGCAATGTCAAAGTTGTAGTTAGAGTGAAGCAATTGTAAGAATATAAGTGCAATGATTTGATTTTTCAAACTTAGAAAATAAATAATAAACTGTTGATTGAACTCCATCATACATGGCTAAGAGTATGTCAACAAGATGGGTTGAGACAGTCATTCCTGTTTTCAATCCATTTGAGTTTTTCCCTCCCTTGTTCTGATAAGGCAAGGTGGGTGGGGCGATGCATAGGCCCACTGCCCTATTTATCCCTCCATTTAAATTTTGAATTTTGCTACATGTACTTGAGGGTTTACACACTTAGTGTACATAATACTCAAGAGGCACACTAGGGAGTTAACCCTATACATGTAAAATAATTCTTAATTTTATTTTATTTCTTTTTATTTTAATTTTTTTTTCATGTTTTTAGTTAATGAAAATCATTATATATTTCAATTTGTATAATTCATGTTCTCTTCAGAAAAAGCCCACGAATCTTTTCTTTTTATGTGATTACAACTTTATATCTTGAAATGAACTTTAAAGGGGGCATATAACGGTATAAGAACATGTTCCCCATACCCGCCCCAGGCAACGAGTACTTGATTATGTAGGGATTTCCTGTCCTGTTCAATGCGAGGATTGTGAGTATCATGTTTAACGATTTTTGGCAATCCCTATAAGGGATGTTACGCCTCGTTGTCGAGGCTCAAGGTAGAAGACCATGTCATAGTCCACATAGAGACGTAAGTCAAATCCGACCAAGTCAACGAAGACTCAATTGGTCAAAATAAAGAAGTAAAAAAAAAAAAAACTGATGTTCCAAATCTCCCCCTACCCGAAGTCCTCAAAGAAGAGGCTGACACCCTTCCCCTTCGAAGTACTATATAAGTGGTTGAAGCACTGAATCCGAAGCACTAATAAAAAGCCAAAGAAGGAGCCGAAGATCTCTATCCCGTAGCTCTTCACATCGAAAGACGTCCAAAACGAAACTCCATTTGGCTTAATTCCTTGCTGTCTTTCAGAGGATATACAGGTAATATTTGAAAGTGATTGATGTAACCTTTGTAATAATAAATATCAAGATTGTCAGTCTAGTGTATAGGGTGGCTGACACATTGTCAATGTATTAAATGCATAGCAGATGAAGCCTTGTGAGACTTCGACCTGGGAGATGATGCCACGTGATTCTGATTCAACAGCTACCACGTCGGCCAAAATTTTATAAATATACAACTATTGTAACATTTGTAGAGAGGAGAGAGGCTATCTTTTACACTTGAAACCACACTCAATTTCTCTTGTTTATTCCATATTTATTTACTTGAGTTTAGATTACTTCGACTTTGGATGAGTTGTTTATGATTGTTTGTTTATATGCAATCATCGTTCATCTGTCGGTGATTGAATTTTTTTGTCTTGCATCGAAAAGCATCTCTCCCATCTATAAATGCCTACTTTTCCGTCCAAATATCCGGTTAAAACGTGTTGAAATTTGCTTGCGTGGACACAAGCGGGCCCGACATCTGTAGCCCACATGACCATTACAAAAAAAGGGGTCAACAAGGGAGTTATGCAAGTAATATTTGTATCAGATATCTTCTTATATGCTACCCTAGCAGGACTAACATGTTGGTGTAAGAATCAGTATAAATTTGTTGTGAAGAAATACTGCTCTCCATTGATACCTCCATACTTCTTCCGCAGTTTAAGCAGATAGTCTCACATGCACACAAGTTCCCTTCTCAAGTGTTAGCAGCCAAACATTCTGTGGAGAAGGTAAAAAAAATACAATCTCTTTAGTCATCCCTTTGAAGGTATTTATGAATGAATGCCAAGAATTAGGCACGTGCTCTTGCCGTGGCTGGTTAGCATTTGTGTTTTCTTATAATCTTGTAACATGTTGTTTCTCATGGCTTGTTGTGGAGTGGAGAGTACATTACTTCTAGAACTTGGATTGTTCCATATATATATTTGACTCTTCTCTACAATTTAGTTGTGTTGATTTTACCCTATTATAAGTTGTTAACCTCACTATAGGTTGGTTTAACCTTATTGGAGGTTCATTTATGCCTATTAAATTAGACAAATTGTAAATATAAATCTTTATATTCTTTCCCACATATTAGTGAAATCTCAATTACCCTACAAATTATATTCTTTTTGTGAGTTTGTGATCTTTATTTTATATTGTGTCTATAATCCCATATCGTCTTCAACAAATTGGTATCGAAGTTATTTGATATCTTCTGCATTTTTCAACAAATTGTTATCAGAGCATTCCAGTTTACAACAAACTGTTATCAGAGCCAAAAGCTTGAAAATTCTTGGGAGATTGAAGTTTTGATCAAGTTAAAAAGCTTAACTTAATATTTTGTGATGACAACCATGAAATTTGATGTTTCGTTATTAGATCACAGCAGATTAGGGACGAGCATTGCTCGCTTATATGTGATTGATTTTGTTGTGTTTTTGCCCGCTTCATATTTGTTGTTTAAAGACACAATCTTATACGGTCATGATCTCACCATTGAAGGAGTTTATGATGCTCTATATTCAAAGGAGGAGATTAAGTATCTCATTGAAACCAAGGCTAATGGAGATGGGCTTGTTCTTGATGAGATTGTGCAAATGGCAGATTAAGGTCTAACTTCAAAATTTATTGCAAGAATTCAAGGCACTTAATTAATGATTGCTATAAGTTGAAAAATTGAGAAAATTTGGCTGCAACTTTTCAAAAGGGAAAGCAATTAGATACTTTAGGTGAAGTCATTGTTTAAACTTTTCATAGTGATGTAGAACTCTTTTACTTATTTCTGATTATTGCTCCAAACTTGACGAGAATTGAATTCTTGATACAACTTGCATTTATATATCCCAATTGGAATTTGTTTTCAACATATGAAACAATTTCGGAATGTGTTTTGGTATTTAGTTGTTTTGCTTCATTCGTGGTTGAAGGTGTTGATTCTAGCCTAAATCCTTTTGTTGAAGCGTTATGTGGTGATCATGTTACAAGGCTTGTTTCAGCCTTGTTTGGTGATTATACAATCACGTTTGATTTTGTTGTTCATGATTTGAGCAACTTTGGTGTCCAAGAGATTTCTTGGAATTTTGTTATTACACAGGTATTGAGTTTTGCACTTAGGTAAGAGGTAGCCATGTCAACGAGCCGAAACTCAAAGCTCGGGCTCGGCTCGAGCAAAACACGTCCGAGTTTTTCTGGACCCGAATCAAGCCGAGCTAATGCTCGGCCAAAAAAATGAGGCTTGCCTCGAGCTTTCGGCTCGAGCCTTAGCGGGCCAAGCCAGCCCGTGTTTTTTTTTTTTTAATTCATTATAAATCTATACTTTTTTATAATTTATTTAAAATTTGTGCAATTTATACGTGTTATAAATAATAACTAAATATTAATATATATAAAAAAATACATTTAAACTTAAAAAAATGTAAATTTTTTTTTATATATATTAGTTGGTCACGGGCCGGTGACGAGCCACGAACCGAGCAGGGCTTGAGACGACACCCCAAAATGGGGCTCGGCTCGAGCCTGAGCCGGGCCTGACTCAGGCTTTTTCCAGGCCGAGCCCAAGCCGCCGAACTTTTTTGCCATCCCTAGTGGGAGGCAGAGTTTATGGAGAATATCTTCGATTGGAAATTTTGATGTTAATTTCATTTGTATTTTTTTTTTTTTTTGAAGAATTGAAGTTCATTCCTTGTAGTCGAGTTTATCTCCAAGTGTAGAATCTTTGAAGATTATTCAATGCAGCGAAATTCGTGTCATTGTAGAGTTTGTTAGAATTAGGATATGACCCAAATTTTATTTTTAAGATGATTGATAATTTTAATTAAATTCGCGACTTAAGAAGAATTCTATTTGGAATCCTATTCGAAGTCTATTTGACAAATTCTAGTTGAAATTATATTGAAAGTCCTATTGGGAGTTGTAATTTGTGTTGACTTGAAGAGATCAAGATAAGGAAAATTATGGGCATTTTATTATATCTACAACTCTACTTTTAGGGTTAGGATTGTTCCCTATATAAATATTTGACTATTCTCTACAGTTTAGTTGAGATTCTTTTACCTCATTATGGGTTGTTAACTTCATTATAGATTGATTTAACCTTATTGAAATGTTGTTTATCCCCATTATTAGTTAAACAAATTGTAAACACAAATCATTGTATTCTTTGTCTACAATTTAGTAAAATCTTTATAATTATATTTTTCTTGTGAGTTTGTGATCTTTATTTCATATTGTGTCTATGATCTCGTACCATCTTCAACAAATTGATATCGAAGTTATCCGGTATCTTCTGCGTTTTTTAACAAATTGATATCAGAGCATTTCGGTTTGCAACAAGGACCATAGAATGTTAAAGTCTATTAGGATATTTTTTAAGTGTACAAGAGTATAATTGAATCCCATATTGAAAAGATTACAATTTTGTAACTTGTTTATATAGTGAAACATATTTTGATAGGGTCATTTAATACTACTAGTCTACCTAAACATTGGCCACCATAGGCTAGTAATTAGTGCCTTAGGCTAGCTTCTGGGGTATTGTTTCGAACCACCGGCGCCCATGCACGAAAGGGCGCTTTAGAGGCACACTTTGCATGTATTGAGATGCCTAAAAGTTTTCATAAATAGAACCCTCGTTCAATGACGTGGAGGAAGGTGGCTCGGTGAGTTGTTGCTTATGTAGCAGTAACGGTTGTAGGTACAATTTTGCACTTGGCATCTACATGATGAAAGGTGTGATGATTGGATGTGTCTGTTCCAATACAACAAATGTACACCGAAGAGTCATGAACCATCTCGAACAAGTGAAATCTGGACTGCATAAACTAAATGGTGTGATCAAGGGCACGGACTAATCTGAAACAAATAATTATGATAGACATTTAGAATTCTTTATAAAGGGACCCCAAGTTTTAGAATTCTTACACCAAATCAATTACAAAATTAAATTGATTTCTAAATCTCCTATCTCCAAATTTCTATCCAAATTATTTTTCAGAAATAGAATTTTGTCCGAAGAATTTCAAGTTCATGTTTCATTTCATTCGAGAAGAGTACAATCAACAAATTGATTCGACAAATAATTTTGGTATAGTGCAATTTTGACTTTGAAAGAAGTGTTGTATCTTAAGAGTCAGACGTTCGATAAATCCTGCTGACACCAGTGCAGGAGATAAAATCTGTTTTGAGGTGATTTGTTTTGGTATATATCGCTTCATCTCCTTTTTCCTTATTTCTTCATTCGTTCTCTTTCTTTTCATTGTACGGGTCATTATTTCTTCTTTCGTTTACTTTCTTTTCAATGCAAATCAATAATATATAAATTTACATCAGAATCAACGACAATAAATGCATGGGCAAAGCTAGGTCTCGATTAAAAAATATTTACATATTAATTTTTATTTCTACATATAAAATCCTTTTATAAGGAAAAATATTAAATGGGCTGGCCTGGTCCTGGACTCCAACCTTATATCCGCTCCCGATAAATGTTTAAAAAGTATTATTATTTTGCTATTAAAGAGTTAAAACTCTTATGATTGCCCAATGGATTCGAATGTTCTTTCTTTTTCTTTCTTTTTTTTCATCAACGTTCAAATAAGAGTAATGGAATTTTGAAAAAAAAAAATTCAAAAATGCTATGCTAGCTTCCAATTTCATTGAGCCGCCCCTCTTTATTGACAGAATGGTGAAATTGAATAAAAATATAATAGGTTAAATTGTAACCAGGTGACATACCAATTTCAAAAGGAAGTTTATGAGTTTTCCAGTTAGTGATATTTGATTAGATAATACACGGAAAAATGGAACGCCGCAATCATGTAATTGACCAAATTCTATCTCTACCCATGAGGTCTTACAAGGGCTCCCTCCCCGCAAAGTCGACCATTTTATACCGTCCAATGTGGATGATATATATATGTGATTGCGAGGTTATTGATTGGTTGTGGTAATCTCTTACTCGTGATGGATATGAGTTTATGTCCACCGTAGATGTGACAACATTTGGTGTTTCACATCAGTAGTGGGGATATGGCGTGTCAACATCAAATATTGTCACACCCACAATGGATATAATAAATCCAGTTCACCGTGGACATGAGATCAAATTGATATTGATTGACAATTATTAAGACATAAATATAAATAGAGTGTGATTTTCTGCACTCTAATGTGTGTTTTTCTACATTTGGTCATCTTCAAATGTAGGTTTTCAGCTTTCCTTTTAGAATTGATGAAATATTTTTGGTTCAAGGGAGTTCCGTCACATTGAAATAAAAATTATTTCTCATATTTTTAATGAAACGCAGAAACAGAGATCAGAGTTACTAAAAGGAAAGTGTGACAAACTTGACCCTTCAAAATGAAAACATAAGAAATGAAGTCAGTCCCGCCACATTTAAATGAAAATTGTGTGGGTTAGATTTTTAATGAAACGCATAAACAGAGGTAATATTAGAATCACTCCCTCCTAAAACATTGTATAGATCATTGATTTATTTTGCTGTTAAGACAAAATAAAATACAATAGAGCTAGTTGTACAAAAATGGTTGACAACCATGTGTTGTCAAAATTCGAGTATTTGATGTGAAAAAACAATTTTTAAAATAAATGAATGAAATGCTGTCAAGTAGGATGTTGTCAACAAAGATTGTATTTGTATCATGATTCAATAAAATAATGTTTTCATTTCGTAATTTTATAAAAGAAAATGTTATTTGTTTTAAGTTGACCAACTTCTAAGTTTACACACACATGTTCTATGGTTGGAAAAATAAAACTACTATTGTCATGATTTTGTTAGGAGAAACAAGTTATTGGCTAACAAACGAAGTGATTATTTTTGAGAAAAAAATGTTCAATGGATAGGCTCATGGTCAAAATTGATCATAGCGGTGGCAACCGAGCCGAGCGGTTCATCGACTCGGCAAAAACAAGCTCGAGCCCGAGCACGAGTTGAGCAGGCCGGCTAGCTAGACGAGTCAAGTGGCAATCGAGCCGAGCTGCTTGTCGGCTTGGCAAAAATGAGCCCGAGCACGAACCGAACAGGCCGGTTCGCTAGACGAGCAGAGCAGGCTCGGCTCGTCTATTAGATGAGCAGGTCGTGGCTCGTAAAAAAAAAAACTAGTGACGAGAACGGTCATTGAAATTTAGTGACTGTTCTGGTCACTGAATGACAAAACGGTCATTAAATTTTCAATAACCGTTTTGGTCCTTTAATTTTTTTTTTCATTTCATTTTTCTTCCCTATAAATACTTATCCATCACAACATTTTTCCCCCAAACTTACTATCAAATATCAACCTCTCATTCTCTACTATACTCGCTATAATTTATTTACAAATCATTATCATCATCTTATATACTCTTCCTTCCACATTTTATTTTTACATTATCGAATTGTAATCTTGATTTTACAATTTATTTTCTACACTACTATATGAT